>JAAOAG010000014.1:0-76410 GCA_013186755.1 Fusarium begoniae | reverse complement strand
TTAAAAGCAGACTAATTTTAGAATTATATTTATATTATTATTTACTTTTACTATAACTTTTTATTATAGCTTTATTTAAGTTCCCTTTTATAATTATTATAATTTTAGTATTATTTATTTATTTTATTACTTATAAGCTATAATGTATATAAAAAGTAAATTAAATCCTTACTACAGCTTGAAGGTTAATTAAGACTAATATATTTACTATAATTAATATATATTTATGCCTTTTATTAAGCCCTAGGTAGTATTTTAGAAGATAAACCTTGGAGAGTCCCTGCTTGCACGTAACAACCCTGAACTTATCCAACATTATCCAGTTTCCCAGGCTACACTATACCACAGTAAACACGAAAATAGGAACATAAGCAGCAAGAGGGTTCTGATAAGAAATCAGTTAGGTATACATTCCATTATCCTTCATGTAGGGCCAGCGTGACTTACAACAAGACTGTGTGTAGGATAACGCCAATCAAGAAGATCTGAGCATTCCTGTTTTCCAATGCTATAGCTCCGAGGATGACCATAAGCATTGCACCCGGTGCCTTTATAAGATAGGCTTGTACCATCTTCCCTGGCGTGAGGATTCCATCTTGAAATTTTCGATGTTCCCAAAATATGCAGATAAGTATCACTAGCAGTGACACTACGATACTACCTACGTCTAAACTACAAGTAAACGTCAGACTGTTGACATAAGCAAAACGGGCAATTTAACACATACATAAACTCCAATGGTTTTGAGAGACCCCCATACGTATTAGTTTTGAAAAGAGCCCAGATATAGACTCCAGTGATTGACACAGCTAAAAGAACTTGCGAAACCCAAAGCATGAAGAGAGCCTTAGTCGACCAATTTGCTCGTAGATGCCTTAGTCGCAATGTTTCTAGGCGGTAATTATGAGCCATGGCTAATCGTCCGTATGAAGCCTTTCTGCAGGCTATATCTGGATAGATAATAAAGGGAGGTAATATTTATAGCTTCCAAAGGGGCGCAGCGTGAGGCATATTTGAGTGCGACAGGTTCGTCCTAATCAGGCCTTATCGAGACCGACACTGACCCCCCCAAATGTGGCTTGTGTACAAAGGGGTTGGATGTCTTAGCCTAGTTTGGTAAGGATGCCAAATGACCACTATACCCCCTGGTCTAATCACAGCCCCATAACAGCTCGCCCTTCTCTTTCGGCATCAAGCGGGGCAACTTTGATGCAAGGCAGATCATTTCCGTGCTAGTCCAGGGTGGAATACGAGACCTCGAGGAAAATACAGTATAGAGACCTTGGGTTCAGGCTATGAGCTGGCTGATAAGGCTGTAAGGCATCTTTGAAGGCAGACCAGTACCCCAAGCACAGCCTGAACGATGCCTCAATCAGCAAAATACTACTACCATCGCTGAGAAAGAACTTCGTATAATCGACCATCGAATCTCCCTGTCAGTTAATCCAATCCTCTTCTTCGCCTAGCTAGCCCTAGGCAATTTCTGAGAGATAGGTCCCTTCGCAATGGCGACAAGCAGTGCGACAAAGGCGGGGTCAGTCCGCAGCCCAGCACCAGGCCTCGATATCTTCAAAACTCCAGAGAATCCGACTTTCTATTCTGCGAACCTGTACCAGAGTCTCGATAAAAGCAAGCAGGAGATTCGGCTTATAGAGCTCTCTACAAAAACTGGAAGAGGTATACTCGAGTGCAAACTTTTGCCCGCAATGCAATTAGTCGACGCACAAAATCGGTATCTTGCTCTATCGTATTGCGCAGGAGATCCAACAGATACGCAAGACATCCTGGTGAACGGAGTGAGATGCAACATCTTTGCAAACTTACATCATGCATTGGTACTCGCCCGTCGTTATTGGATTCTACCATCCAGACAAAGTCCGCTTCTACTGTGGATTGATCAATTGTGTATCAATCAACAGGATCTGAACGAGAGGTCACATCAAGTTGGCTTCATGAGAGACATTTACCAGTGTGCGGAACGTACGTTGGCTTGCTTATCAACGACAAAAACCAGTGGGAGAGGGCTGAAGTGGTTGATCGACTTATGCGATGCTGTACCTTCTAAAGAAGACGATGAATTATTCGATTACGACAGAAGTGAGGAATTAGATACTGATGGTGCTTCTGACTCAGAAGATGCTATCCAAGAAGTTGAGAAACTGTTCCAGAACGTTGACTCTGGGTCTGTCGAGGCCGGCAGACTGCATTGCCTTCGCATATGTGACCATCTCCGGGACCACGTGGATAGTGAGAAGTTTATCAACGGGTGGATCGCATTCTACGATGTCCTTAGTAGCCCATGGTGGAACCGAGCTTGGATCTGCCAGGAATTCCTGGTATCCCGTAAGGTCAGCTTTATGTTCGGCAAATATTATCTCCCGTGGGAACAATGCTGGAATACCATGCAAGCCTTTTGCGAAACACACAGGCATATCTTAACAAATCGGAATCACTTTCTAGAGCTCAAGAACATCTCGGTAGGCGATCCCGGAGACCGCCAACTTTGCCGCATCCTCGAAGTTGTTCGAAAAAGGGACCTTGACCGTCAAATCGATCATGTGGGAATGGCCGTGAAGATGAAAATCCAATGGAGTGGGAGCATGGACATCAAGTCTCTTCTATCACATTCGCGATCTTGCAAGTCATCTGACGATCGCGATCGAGTATATGCAATTCTGGGATTAGCTTCGCCGGGTTATCAGATCTTTCCTGCTTATTCACAAGACATAAGCGCAGCGCAGGTCATGATTACGACCACCAAGGCAATCATAGACAAGGAAGATAGCCTGTATATTCTTGTGCAAGCTACGACATTAGTTCGATCCAGGAATCTTGAGGTGCCTTCGTGGGTCGTCGACTGGTCCAGTGTTGGGGCTGCGGATACTCGAGATAAATTCTTCGGGAATAGGCTATTCAACCGGATGAGCTGCGTACCCCGAGAATCCCCAGAACACATTTTTGAAACCGTAAAAGACGCGTTTAAGCGAACACAAGTACATATACTAAGGCTTTATGGATCATTCATTACAAAAATATCGCTAGTTACAAGGAAATGGCACTTTGCTGATTTTATCGGGCCGATGGGATGGGGAGGAAGAGCTACAGCCTCCATCACAGACGGTGATGAACTATGGATCTTACAGGGACTCAGAGTGCCCATCGTCTTGCGGCCGCATCGTGATGGGTACCAGGCTATTAGCTGTGCCTCCGTCATAGGGCCGAATGGTGAGGGCTTTGGGACACCGTTGATATCTGCTGAAGAGCGTAGGGCTAGGAGGAGCCGTATAATATTATACTAGCGCACGCGTATCAATGTTCATGAAATGATAATATACGGCCTGTTCAAAAATTTGCAAGGAATGGCACGTGTGATTTCAATGTTAGTCAGTCTCATAGCGATTTAGTCACATCATAGTTTAGCAAGAAAAACTTACAATCATATTCGATCATCAAGGTAGCTACCGGATAGCGGTCTAGTGCTGCGATGAGGCGTTGGTCTCCGATATGCTTGCCTAAAATCGCAATATCCAAATATCACCGAGTCTCTGATTATCCTCCCCAAGACCTCCATGTACAATCACAGCATCCTTTGCATCCCCATCCCGCACAGCATCAGCGTCAAACCATCCCCGAGCAACAGGTCCGTCGTCACCAATCTCCACTCTCTCCCAGGTACTCCCCTCAATATCAAAAGCCCAGACATCAGACAGCATCTTTCCAGCACCAGCGTGGCCTAAAGCGCTGGGATCTCTCTCGCCAAACATGGTGACCAAAAATGCCTTGCCCTGAACTGAGAGTGCCAGTAGTGTTGCGACACTTCTCGCTTCAGGACCTTCGACGCCATCTGGCTTGTAAGTAACTGTAGACCATGAACTATTCTTGATGTCATAGATGTCCAGCGCGCCGCCCTGCTCTGTCTGGCCGTCGAAGCCGTTCATGCGATACAGCTTCCCATCGTGGAATGCGATGGAGGAGCCACCACGCGCAGGGCCAGGTGCAGAAGGAAGTTCAGCCCATGATCGCTTGGTCACGTCAAAAACCCAAAGGTCGTTCAATCGGTTCTGCTCAGGGCACCCGGAGTGCAGGTAGATTTGGTCAACGCCATCTGAGGTGATGCAATGGTAGCTTCGACCATCTGGGAAAGGCGCAGAAGAATCGGCGGGCTCGATAGAGCCCCATGTATTTTCGGCTGTGCTGTAACGCCAAACAGCGCCCTTTTCTTCGACGGGCTTCATTTCGAGACCACCGCGGCCGGAGAAGAGGAAGATGTTGTTTCCGATGGTGGTGCTTGGGCTGCCGACTCGAGGTGAGGGAGCTTTGGCAGGAGCTGTGAGGGTTTGCGCGCCGTCATCTGAAAGGGTCAGTAAACATTAAGTAATAAATGAGTATAAGAGTACCCTGAGTATCGAGACTGACAACATCAACTCTGTTGTCGACTGGTTCACGCGGAAGTAACTCGCCACCAAAGATGTAGATCTTTTGACCAACCGAAGAGACAGCTTGGGAGGAACGGTAGAGGCGCTTGCTGGAAGTGATGCGAGCCCAGGTGGCCTTTGGTAGCTTGATAGAAGTCATTGTGAATGTTGAAGTGCAAAACGATAGATAATTGATCTTGTGAGAATGCGGCTGGGTGACTGGAGGGAAGCTCTCTAGTTATACTCCCCCGAGCACCTTGTTGGGTTCAAAAGATCAAGTCATTTGGACGTAGTCCACCTGCTTCCAATACCATCATCACTGTAGCTAGTTCATAACATGATGGCGCCATGCGTGAGAATGTAAGTCGTAACCCCACAGCGGCAATGCGGACTCCGCGCCCCCCATTAGAACAACCGATCCACCAATCAACGGAGTGAACCTACTGCACTTGAGGTATTGAGGTTAGCTCACCACGCACCATTAAAACCACTACGGAATCCGCTCCTCCGCTGGAAATTGCCAACCATTCATTCAATCAACAATGCCACCAAGGATACGAGCCTGCGACGCTTGCTTCAAAAGAAAGGTGACACACACGACCCGCCCGAAGTATCCGTAGCCTAACAGAAATAAACTAGATCCAATGCATTAGACCAGATCCCGAACAGCGGTGTGAACGCTGCGCGAAGCTTCATCTCGAGTGCGCGTCCAACAGGGAACCCAGCAATAAAGCAACCTCCAAGTAGGTCCCTTTGAAACCACAGGAGAGGGACTGGCTGACGTGTTATAGAGTAGCCCTTGCAAGCCAGGTTGCGACACTTGAGAGCCGAGTTGCCCAGCTTGAAGCATATCTTGTGCAGATGCGCTCCGAGATTAGCGCTTCTTCGGCCGCCGCTTCAATTCCCACCTTGCGCGGTGATTCTGAGGACACCACGGGTTCTATCTCGCCATATCTCCAACAGAAATGCTCAGACACTGCGTCTGTATCGCTCTGGACATGTGTCGGACAGCACTGGTACTTCAAAGGCATCCCCATCAACTCCGACCAAGGCCGAGAGTGGATAGCCTCCAAGATCGGCGAAAGCGTCTCCCTCGATAGTTTCCGCCTCTTTGGATCACATAAACACCAGTTTAGCAGCTCTTCACCTCCATTCACATTCCCACAAAGACAAATGACAGAAGCATTCTTAAATTCGTACTTCACCTCGCCCTGGCGCCTTTTGTACCCTGTTATTGACCCAGTGCTTATGGAAGAGACGTGGGCGGCGGCTTATTCCGAGTCGAAATCGGCGCAAGTGTGCCTTTTGGTATTTATGGCTTTGTGTTCGCGGTTGAAGGGCTCCCAGGTACGGCTTGATGATAGTAACGTCTATATACGTGCGTCGTACAGCTATCTGCCGCAGTTTCTTGGTCAGAGCACTCTGGAAAGCCTTCAGACAGTTATCATGCTTGTGAGCCAAGGCTTTTATGAGCAACGTCTACTTTGCGCTGATACGTTTTAGCAAATCTACCACCTACTCTCAGGTCAGTGGGGTGCTGCTGCTGAACTCCATCCCTACGCCTGTCGTGCTATATACGATCTCAAAGGTCACATCGCTCAACCTCCAACGCCAAACGCGTCCGATAGCGGAGATGATTGTCGTCACAGACATATTCGAAACCTCTTCTGGCTATGCTATATCCTCGATAAAGATATAGCCATAAGATACGCAAGACCGCCTTGTCTGACGAGGGACTATTGTGACTTGACGTTGCCACATGATTGGGCGAGGGTATATAATGCACCGGCTAGAACTACTCAAGACGAGATGGTTTCGCACGGCGATGCTGTTTGTTTTTCGCAGGACCTTTGCCTCTCCCAGATCAAAGAAACGATTTGTCTATTTCTCTGCTCTCTGGACAACTCGAAACTATCAGACGCAGCGATTCTTGGTCAAGTTCGTCAACTAGACGGTGATATTGAGACATGGCGCTTAAGTATTCCAGCGGATTACAGGCCGAAGTGGTCTTTGAGCTCAGAAAAGCGACTCATCCACCCAGATATGTCTTTTGTTCAAAAAACAAGGTGCATTAATCTACAGCTGGAATACAAGTATCTGACGACGGTGATCCATACCGCTGTCCGGAGATGCGGCGCAGTATACGCCGTGGATGATAGTCTACCTGACGATCTTCATAATGTTTATCATTCAAGTAGTGATATCTCTCTCGAGGCGAGTCGCACTACTCTGCAGATCTTCAAATCACATATAGATATCCTCCAAGAGGACATGTTTGGGCAAGTCGAACCGGTCTCTTTACTCATCATACTCTAACATTAACAGTCACATCGCGATCTACCCGCCGATAGCGGCCATGGCGCTGTTTATGAACCTTCTTCTTCATCCTTCTGATCAACGAGCCCGAAACGATCTTGATCTGTTGGCGGGTTGTGCAACGCTGTTCCAAGACATGGCGATGGAAGACTTGACTAATGATGATATGGACTGTATTCAAGAGCTCAACAGGTTCGTTTCCGAGCTGGTCCGTCTCGGGAACAGTGCGGTATGGAAGGCAAAGAGGGAATGGAAGAGCACAACCGGGATATCATTATGATCCGGCATTGAGACTCGTATACGGATTTTCCGGTACTCCGTATAAAGTTTTTAACTTGTGACCGGGCCGTATACCCGATGACAACGATCCGTCGCATCTAATTGGTCCGACCGGACCCTAAAGAAGTATTATCTATCCGGTCGAGATTTTTACCATACGCGCCCTCTTTTCACTAACGAATTCTTGCAATTTACTGTCCGCGCCTTTTAGATGACGCTTTTCATCCTCAGAATTCGATACTACATAAACCGGTCCAGTTCCCGGTCCCGCTTATGATAAGCACCGGTTGTTCTGAACAAGGCGCTTCCCCGCAATCATTACTAGTAGAGGGTATTTAGAGGGCGCACGCCAATGATAGACGAAGGATAACCAAGACATAAAAGACGACGATTGAACTGACAGACAACCATCAGTGAAACATCATCAACCTCACCTACCAAAACAATTGAATTGGCATCATGTCTTCAACCACCACCATCCAAGCCCAAAGCGGCACCCTCACCATCACCCCCAATCCCAAATCAACCCACGGCCATGAACTCAAAGACAAAACCCCCCTGCAAGCAATGTCCCACGGCGACGTCGTCCTTAGCGGCATCCCCACGCACCCAAACTTCGCCTCCCAGCGCCAATGGCAGCTCGAGCACATGGCCGCTGCCTTTCGCCACTGGCACCGCGAAGGCTACGTCGAGGGCATAAGCGGCCACATTTCCGTGCGCGACCCTGAATTCACCGATGCTTTCTGGACAAACCCGCTAGGCAGACACTTTGGCCTTTTGAAAGTTAGCGATATGATCCTTGTTAATCTGAAGGGGGAGGTCATTGGGGGCAATCGCTCAAGACCGCCTAACTCAGCGGGGTTTTTGATCCATGCTTCTATTCATAAAGCTAGGAGCGATGTTCACGCTATTTGTCACTGTCATAGCATTCATGGAAAAGCGTGGTCTGTGTTTGGAAAGCGTCTTGAGATGTTGACGCAAGACGTGTGTAAATTCCGAGGCGATGCTCATAGCGTTTATGACAGCTACGGCGGTGTTGTGCTGGGGAGTGAAGAGGGAGACCGCATCGCAGCAGCAATGGGGCCCAAAGGAAAAGGTTGCATTTTGCGTAACCACGGTATTCTGACTGTTGGACAGACAGTGGACGAGGCAGCGTGGCTGTACACGTCTATGGAGAGGAGCTGTCGTGTGCAGCTTCTCGCTGAGGCTGCGGCGGCGAATGGCTTGCCTAAGGTTTTGATTGACGATGAGGAGGCCAATTTCAACTTTGATGTTGAGAGTGATCCTGAGATTTGTTATTGCGAGTTTCAGGCCTATTATGATTTGGAGGATGAGCTGTCCAATGGGGCTTTTAAGAAGTAGGAAAATCAAGAGCGGGTTTATCGTACCTTTTGCGCGCAGTGTTGTTTGAGGCGATGGAGATATCAGGCCATAAGTTTACAAGTCAACTGTTCTTTTTTCAAGATTTGGATGGTATTCTAGACAAGCTGTGAATGTACTATGCTCCATTAGTCGAGTTCACCTACAGTGCACTACCAAAGTCATGGCCATTTTCCTTGTGGATGGTTCTGGCATTCGATGACTTGCTATCTATACAAAAGTTCTCTATCAATCATAAATCTTCTGATATACTTCAGCCCTTCCTTTGCCAGGCGTGAGCTCCCAAAAGCAAAAGTGCGTTGTAATATGCGTGTGCGAAATAGCTCGCAGTTGAGACAATATTCGCTTGAAGTGATAGACGGCATCATCCTATGACCAAAATAGTTTTGTCTCACTCTTATGCTTTGACTGTCCGTTGTATTATCTCTGGCCATAAGACTTAGCGCCTACCGCCATTGCAATATATCAGAGCAAGAGTCTGGCCATGTGTCATATCCTTGCACTCCCGGTCAGACAAGCTATCAAAACTGCGCCTGGCTATGTGCTTGGCAGAGATCCTAGGATTGGAGTGACCCCAGGCTTGGCCTTTCCTTGTCTTCTCAGGTTTGAGGAACGCCTTGCTCTGCGTGCCTTGTGTGTAGTATTGTTCATTCGACCCTCTTCTTTGTGCCATGTTTTTGTATTGTTGGCTGTCGTGCAACTTGAAGGCTTTGCGAATTATACTTCTCAAGCGGCGACCATAGCACATGTTGAAAGTGTAAGAGGGGGTTGCCTGGTTGGTTGTTATATATTCGCGAGAAAAAGGTGCAGATTTGAGACTGGGGATCGGAGCTGGATGATTTGATAAGTTGGCCTGTTGTCTTGAGGCAGAAGAAATTGGTTGCAAGACTGTTATGTAGAGGCACAGATCTGTACGGGCTTTTGACACCGCTCTTCTCTTATCTATCTTTGAATCTGCTTGATTTATATGATGTTGAGATATGAATCGTTTGTAAAAGTGAACTCTTCCTGGGATAAACTTTATTACCGCTGGCTAATCACGTTCTTGTATATCCTGAATAACTTCGGAATCCCCCTGCTTCAGACTAATAAGCAATGCCCTGTAGAATTATGCCTTGAAGTGAAAAGACAAGATGCGACTAGGCATTGGGGATACACTGGCTATGTATCGACGTTTATTCTTCTTTTTCTTGGTCTTACTGAAGTCTCTTTTAAGGTCTCAACCTTATTACAGTCTAAGCACACGGATCAATACAGGCCCGGATTTAAGCTGCGAAATATGCTTTGGGAATCAAGGGTTGTATTTACGTAGAATTTACTGACCTGTGCCACAGCCCTGGCGTTGGATGCATATTTGAGATTTGTGGCTGAGAGCCGGAATCAGCAGAGAGAACTTAGCCGATTTAACCTTTCACAGCTTGAGGATTTTATATGAACATTATGAATAAGAGCTGAAAGCGTGTATTACTGCTCTAATTTCTGCATATCCGAGGCCAGGCGGTCCTTTCTTGCCAAGCCTCTTGTTTTGTATGTCTGATAGTATCTCTACAGACGTCTAACATCGTCTGTCTGACAATGCTCTCCAAGCATCCCACGTGTTCCCGTCGTAGAAAAGCCAAAGGCGAGCATAGCCTAGCGATTGCTTCTTTCTCAGCACTGGAGTAACGCGTAGCGGATGCCTTGGTGCCGGCCTCAAGCCAGAGGACCATTTAGAGCCGCCATCGAGTGACTTTGAATAAGTCAAAAAGCTTTGCAGCGGTACTTTTGGGAGCAGAACCTCCACGCATGCCGCGTGAGCGAGCACCATGCCCCATAGCCCGAGTCCCGAGACTCGCCCCAGATCGAAATGCTCCACCGGAGCTGTTGGACGCGAACCCGCCTCCGGTTCTTGGTCTGCCGCCACAGCACATGATGGGTGCAAAGTGTGGTTGGGGGGTGGTGTAGTTGGTGGTGTTTGTGGATTGATAAGAAGAGCGTGGCTGAGTAACTGTGTGAGCCTGTAGCTGGATGAAGAGGGAAGAGTGAGGAAGTGGGTGATTTAAGGAAGAGAAAACATTTCCAGATTCGATGAACGAGAAGGCATATTTATGTGTTTTCAACATGAGGGCATAAGCTTCATGCTTCTGTAAAATTATGAGAAGATCAAAGTAAAACGGTGGTGAAAACTATCTCGACTCCGTATATCGACAAAGTTCGATGAATTTTGGCATCTGATTAGTGTAGTAAACAAGTCTTTTTTATGAGAATTTGATCTTGAGAATTAAGATAAAGACAAATTGATTGATAACTGAAGCTTATAATAACTCACTGAGACATATCAAGCTAATACACTGAAAAGTCCTATTTAGCTTCGGGTTTTGGAAGGCAAAATACATATAGCCTCAATAAAATAACACATCAGTCAAACTTTAGAATTCCTTTGACTCATGTTTTTGTAGAGCTTGCATCAAGAGTTGACTTTGCAAAGTCTTGCTATATTTCTCCATATCCAAGACTGGCAAGTGTTTTCTGTCCTAGCCTGTCTCATAATGTCTACAGAGGCATCTGGCAACTCCCCATGGTAAGTGCCTCTCAATTCTTTCAAAGTTCTGTCTGCTGAACTAAACTCTCAGCCACAAGTCTCTCATGCCTTCTCTTCATAAAGCGTCGAAAATGGGTAAAATGGCGAACATGTCGACGGGACATGGTCTGAGCGTATGGTCTTGATCTTGCATCCAAGTTCGAAGAAGGAGATAGGATGAAGAAGCCTAGCCTGTTTCTTTTGATTATTAACGTGATCGTGTGAAGATAAGAAGAGCAAAATTTCTTACTGCCAACTCCAAGGTAGAATACCAGTTAGACCGTCCATCGAGTTACTTTAAATTCGCCAGGCTTCTTCGGAGTGCCTCTCTTGACTACAGAACCTCTAAAATGGCCGGCTGGTTTATTGGCGCTTTTGCGAACACTGATCCGGTTCTCGAGGCCCGACCGAGCAGGGCGATATGATGAAGTCAGGGAGTTGCTGGAGCTTGATCTGCCGCAGCACATGATGGATGGTTAATGTGACTCAGGGTTGTTTGTAGATGTTGGTTCTTGTAGATGGATAGAGGAGGGTGAGAATAAGTGTTGGAGCTTATAGTTGGATAAGGGGATGAGAATGAGGTGATGGGTTGTTTTTGGAAGGGGAACAATTTTGGAATTAGACAAAGGGGAGGGACGGCATATTTCTATAGATCTAAAACTCATCTTTGGCAATTAAACTTTCTCAATTATATCTGGTCCAACCAAGATCCTGTAAAGAGAAAGGCTTATCTGGGAGCTCCCCTGTGGGACGATTGCAGGGGAGAACACATTGGGTATAAGCATTTAACATGCTTGATATACACCTCAGGCAGCGTATTAGATTTCAACGTGACAGCTGAATACAAACCTTGAGTTAATTTACTAACCCAATATCACATACACATACGCAGCAGATTAGCAGGGGTATTGACCCCTCGCTTCACAACTCTACACAATGCACAATGAGCGGGGCCGTAATCGGAGAGGGCTGGGACTTGAGAAACAGAATCACTTGGATAATTGTATTGTTTCCAAACTATCCCTTATGCGACTATCAGTAAGCTGGCCAGGGTTGTTTAGCGTATCTTGCCATTCATTATCTGTGTTCGCAGCCTAAAGTTTAACCTTATAGGCCGCAGTCATCCCCATAGTGTAGCGTATCATTTCCCAATGCTTTAGCGGTATGGCTCAATTCAGCATCAATTTCAGACATTGCATTCTATATCTCCTAACAAGCCAACTCCCAACCCATCCCAACCACTCTCATAAAGCCATCACTACTAGACCTCATAGAACGACGTATCGAGCCCAACATGCTCTGGATTAACCTCGTTCAAGTTCCTCCCAGACCAATCACAATCCCAGAACGTGACCAGTGCCCAAAGCTTAATAAAGCTATGCACATACCCAAACACAACCTGGCAAATCACAAGCGGAAAATCAGAAGGACACTGCAGAAAGTGGGGAATGATCTTGATAACCTTTGTCCAGAACATGAAGACCAAGAAGATCACTAGGCCACCTCCATCGGATTTTTCAGCGAGGACAAAAGTCGCGATGAGTGCTGTATCCCAGAGTATAGCAAAGTTGACAAGACCAGCCCAGTACACCATGAAGCAACTCCACGTGTACCGAGAGATAAAAGCCGGATCACGAAGCATGACTGGGTTACTGCGAAATGTCGTGCGTGCCCACCGAAGTAGCTGATCCTTAAACTTAGGCCACTCACCAAGCGTCGTCTCAATAGTCGCATCCTCTGTATCCTGAAACTTGACAAGCCACTTTTTCTTCATACCCTCTCTTGTCAAAAAGTTATCATCATCAGGACCTAGTCCTTCACCACCAAAAAGACCAAAGCAAAACTTTTCATTGCAGAAGCGCTGGAGGAGGTCAGTGTCGTTGAGAAATTCTGTGCGGTAGACTGCTGTTCGGCCTGAGATGACAAATACTCCACCGTCGATGGCGTTAGATGCACGGAGTTCCCAGTTGTGACGCTGGAGGTAATTGCATGCGATGAAGTTTACGATGGAAGGCCATGTCCAAACTCCAGGTGTTGTTCGACGAACTCGTTTCTTGGTAGCTACCATACCGATACTCTGGTCTTCAAATGGTGCAAGAACAGAAGGGATGAAGTTCCTTGGCCAGAAGACATGGTCGTCTGCGAAGATGGTAATAGGTGTAGTGACACTTGGCGTAGCATGAGTGATTTGTCGCCTCTTACTCGGCTCAGGAAGCGCCGAGACAAGAATCTGAATATGCGGAGCATCAATGCTTAGTTTTCTCAGAACAGTCTGACATTCCTCTCGCAGAACAGCACCAACCGTGACGACGAGAACACACGCAGGATTATTCGCAAGGATACTCTCCACACACTCCCGAAAGTCAGGACCATGAGGATCAATAGTTGGAAGAATAACAGTTACATCATTCCTCGAAAACGAAGGATCCTGCTTTACCTCTGCAGGACGATACATCCACGAGCCAAGAACATTTCCAAACAACCGGATATACCTCAGTGTAAAGAGCGTGCAGAAAACTTGTGTCCAGACATCATTGACAAGAAGCCAAATACATGTTAGGCTTGTAAGCAGTGGAACGATCAGTAACAGAGACGGAAGGATTCGAGAGGCAATGTGGTCCTTTGAAGGGAGAGCGGTTGGCCAAGGAAAGAGTGGCATGTTGATGGTGATTTTCTTACCGGGTGGGCTGTTTTTGACGTGGAAGTTGGTAAAGTTGGCGGGAATCAACTGGTTTCCAGGAATTGGGGTTTTTATAATGGCATGATGAGGGCTGTGACAGTATTCTGTGCTTTGAGCTGTGATTCATTGTTGTTGTTCATAATGAGCTTTGTTTGTGAGGGCTAAGCGAGTCAGACACCTTTGTGAATGGCTTTGATGAATGCAAATAACAAAGAGCGAAAGGTAAGAGTGCATCTAAAGTCTGAATTGGTCTCTGAACAGAGCGTTCTGTTCCAGTTGACAAATTGCGCACAACTCCCCGATTCAAAGACGTGGTACAGTACACTATTCAGTGGGAGGGACTTGGGGTGCCAGTATGCTTCACGCATTACCTGCGGATGCCATATGATCCAAACAGACTTACTTAGTAATTCACTGATAGGTGTTGTGACCGTAGGATCTGACTGCGAGGGTGACACCACGCTGTCATAGTGAAATCAAGCCGGTGTTGACGGTATACAGAGTAGATCAACTCATTCTAGCAATTGGGTCCAAACTTCTCACTGTCTCATCTAAAGCATTTTAAACGATCTAGCTCTAAAAGGAAATCTAAAAGATTCCAAAGAAACTACGCTTTCCCCTCTTCTTCTCAGGAGGATAAACCACAATCCTATCCAAATCCGCACCCTTGACATCCTTTCCGTTATTCAACCCGCCAACAGTAATAGTATTCTTACCCTTCTTAAGCGGCAACAACAAAGGAGCTGATAGAATAATTCCCTTATGAGTATCCTTCTGCCAGAGAGTGTGCACCTTTTCCTTATCGCCGTTGACGACAACACTGCTGATTCGTCGGACGGCCCATGTTCCATTGATGCGATCGGGTTGACCCATTGGCTGGTCACCAAAGCCCATGTCATCAATATCTAAAAGATTATTAGTTCGTGAACAGAAGAGTGAGGATAGCGGGGTTTTACTTTGGTGGTAGAAAGATACCCATTGATCAGCGCCTTGTCCTTCAACTGTGAATGTTGCAGTACTGTCGTTGCCGTAGATGCCAGTTGCGATGACATGATCCGTTCCAAACGTCTGATCACCATGATTAATAACCCCCTACAAACTTAACAAGATTGACTCACAGCTTCTTGGAGGTGAGCACCACCAGCAAACTTGGCATTCTTGGAGGGATAAGTCTTTCCCTTGATAGGCTTCCATTCACCAGTTTTGCTACAAGCAGTCAGTACCAACTTGACTACCAATCGCGGCGCAGTAAAGCTTACACATTCAAATCGTAAACATCGTGCCAAACGACTTTGAGACTCTTGTTTTCCTCATCAATCTCGATAGGAAGCCAGACGTTGCGACTCTCCCAAATGGATGGGAGATCCCACTTCAAAACGTTAGCTTGGACTTGCAACAGAATAGGGCGTCATACCTGGTCAGCCATGTAGAGATACGTCGTCTTCTTAGTTCCCTTGATCCTCCACGAGAAGCCACTCTGCGTACTAAACGTTCTCGTATAAGCCGGCGCAACAAAGAAAGGCTGCGACCAGGGCCCCTCAAGCTTATCAGCCCTCATAGCCACAACATCTACACCAATTAGCCCCTGTCTCACGTTCACTCGCACCCGGCTTACTTACTATTAGGTCGATAACCCGTCTTATGACTCATAAAAGTCCAGTAGCTCTTCTCCGTCTGAATAATAGTCGGCGCTTCGAAATCGTATTTATTAAACCGAAACGTAACCTTTTCCACATCCGTGAGGTTCTTGTTGAACTGGCTGACGTAGACATCTCGACCTTCTACTTTATCGCCGTTGGAGTAGAGAGCGTAGGATTTTCCGGTCTTGTAGTCGGTGAAGGCGCCGAAGTCTTGGAACCAGTTTCCGAGGGGTGAGACGGCGTGTTGGAATTTGTAGGGGCCGGCGATGTTGTCGGATGTTGCGAGGCCTTGGAGCAGAAGGCTGTATTTGCTGTCGTCGGCGTGCCACCACATCTAGCAGGGTCAGCTTGGTAGTTAGATGAGAGGGAGACAGCGTACGTGGTATTGTCCTGTTTCTTCGCTGTAGAGAACCTTGGGTCGTTGGATGATACTCTCCGGCGAAACAAACTCGTGGCCCTCCTCAGGCTCTGTAACACGTCAGTGACAATCACACTTGTCAAACGGGGAGACAAACTCAGAGCCAAACCGTGAGACTCCCATGTAGCGAGGTCATCAGAGCTATAGACCGAAATACCACCGCCTTCTGGCTGCTCTTCAGTTTTATGTTCGCCAAACCAATAAAACTTGCCACTCTCCCTATCAACACAAAGACCGCCTGCATGAGCATTAAATAGATTCCCATCAGTATCGTACCATCGTGCACCGGGAACAATCCACTTTGCACTCGCAAGCGCAGCGAATGCGAGAACCGAGAAGAGCGTCATGTCAGCAATCAATTGACTTGTACAACCAATTGAGAAGCTCTGTGACCTATAAAAGTTTGCAGAAATGCTTTTGTTTTATAGATATCTCGGTATATCTCCGCCCGACGGCGCAGGAATCCCCCAACGGCGTCATACCTCGTCTTAGCATCACGGCCGTTTATGCTTGTTTGTTTTGCGGGGGAGCCCCCCAATTTGCACGGCGATCCCCCGCTGGGGCGGTAGACGCTTCAATCATAGGGACGCTTGGCGCTAGGATGTGACCCGGGGTAATTGGGGACCACCAATCGGTGACTTTGCAAAAAAGAGCCTAAATTACGAGAGGGATTGAATCGGGTGAGCTTTGTCCGTTGCATTTCAATTGAGGACGAGGTGTTGGGTGCGTGGTTGATCGGTGAGGACGCTGTTAGTGCTGTGATTACAGCGTGACAAGCGTCGGGTTATCGTTTTCCCTTTAGCGATGATATCTGTTGCTGACATGCATCATGGGAAATCTTAGGGTCTACACATGCCATAATGGCTAATGCGCCGGGACGTCCGAGCAAGGCTTGCGACATATGTAAAAAGCAAAAGGTCTGAGAGATTAAATTACAATGGTCACAGCTATTAATTTTACCGTCCAGATACGCTGCTCCGGAGAGCGACCCAGCTGTAAGCGATGCGTCAGGTTGAAGCACACCTGCGAATACGGGGCCAAGCGAATCCATTCTAGAAAAAGGAGAAACTTCACGGGAGCTGTAGCTACAGATGGAGCATCATACTCTGATCGGTCAAGATGTCAAGCCCCAGTTACACTGCCAGCTCATCTCAACTTCGAACCTGTATTAAACCATGATTTCCTGCAAGGCATCGCCCCATCTTTGGTCAATACCCTGGTTGAACTATACTTTGATAATGTCTATCAATCAACTCTTCTCTTACACAAGGCCATATTCTTGCAATCACTTGCAGATCAGACAGTCAAGCCTCATGTTCTTCTCAGCATTTGTGCTTGGGGCGCCAAGTAAGCTTCCATTCTCATCTCCCTGCTGGACCTATCTGACGACCAAGTTTCTACCGTGATGATTCAGGCAAACCTACTCTTAAAGACCAAGGTCTCATGACAAAGTGGGCTAAAGAAGCTGGAGCTTTGGTCTTCCAAGATGCCGAAGACCTCTGTGACGATAACCTCGTGACGTTCTGCAACCTATCACTATTCTGGCATAGTCAAGGATCATGGAGAATAAGCTATCTTCACAAGGGTACGCGCACTGAATTAAAACCTGTTCATTGCTAACTCTACTAGGTAACGCCTGTCAACTCCTCCATATAAACGGGACAGGTCCAAAGAATGAATCCTCAATCGAAGCTGATCTACGCAGACGGCGATTCTGGACATGTTATATGTTTCACTGCTTTAGTTGTGAGAAGTTATTCAGGTTCGAAGCGATTGCTGATGTTGAGAATCTGCCACTGCCTTGGTCTGAAGAAGGCTTTGCAGCTGGGACTTCATGTGGAACAATCGCAACGATTGCGAATGGAGTCTGCTCGGGAAGTATTTTTGCAGAGCTCATACGCGGTCTCAATCTCTGGTAGGTTAAATCTCCACTGTCGACATTTTTGCTGACTTGACAGGTCATCTGTCGTGTCTGTCGTCAGATGTGAGGGCGATCTCAATTCGCGCCTTCAGGAGATTTTTAGGGTTGAGAACAACATCTCATCATGGTGGAACAATGCTCCTGCGACCTTCAAACTTGATGCATTTACTGTCTCAAACATACCACAGAAGGATTTGCCCAAAATGATTCTCACGAACCTCGTCTATCACCAATCCCTCTGTGCATTGCACTCGTCCATTGTTCCGCTCTTTTGCTGGTCAAAAGGCGACAAGACTTACTCATCAGCCAGACAATTATCTGCGCAGGTTGCTTTCGATCACGCTGTTGCTATCTCCAGCCTCGTCTCTGCGATATTGACTACCGGTTATTCATTTAGTTCAATGCCGATATTTGTCGCATATGCGGCTTATTCAAGCTGTGCTATACAGATCCCTTTTCTTTGGTGTTCTGAGTCTTCAGTTAGAGAGCGAGCTCAATCCAACATCGACGCCAATGTCAAAACGATACAGGGCATGTCAAGCTACTGGAAGCTAGCGGCATTACTCGTAAGTGTATTCATTTTATCCATATGATATCGCTGAGACTGACGCGAGGACAGCAACTTTACGTGCGCTGCCTTCACGACGTTCATAAACGCAATCCGCCTGTGATCGTTGGCGAACCAAGATATATGGATATCTCGGCACTTGCTGAATTTGACGTCGATGCGTCGCTGGCCAAATCATCGATTTTACAGTTTGCAGGCATGTTGCGATCTAATGAGAACGGATATGTCAGAGCTGGCGATGAGACTTCAGACCCAACTATCACCACTGCTGCTAGCGGTGGCGACATGTTGGATGATCTTCAAGCTTCAGACCATGCACCGAATACGGATAATCCGAACACGATAATTCCGCAAACTCCGAGACAGCTTAACACAGGGTCCAGTGAATGGCCTGCTCTGGATATCTTCAACTCCCTCATCGATGCTGATATGGCTGGTCTTTTCCCAGTCGACGATAACTTTGATTTATCGTTCTTAGATGCAGATCAGACCTTATTGGACTTGAGCTTGGGTCTGCAAATACCCTAGATCTTGTATTTATCATATGACAAATCATCTTAGCGCAGACGATATCGTACTAGCGGTGACATTCTCCGAGTCGGCAAAATACATGATTGGTCAAATGAGTCTCCAGCTAGATAGTGGGACCGGTAAATGCCTCGGCACGGAAAACATGAACTCCATAATGACGATTGAGATGGAGCAGTATAAGAACTCTTAGAATGTCAATCTCATAACCTCTCACTCTACAATCCTCAATCACATTCAACTCAGACACAAACATCAAAATGCCTCTCACAGTCCACCACCTCCAAGTCTCCCAGTCAGAGCGCATCCCCTGGCTCTGCGAAGAACTCGGCATCGAATATGATCTCAAGCAATACAAACGCTCTCCCCTCCTCGCACCCGCCGACTTCAAGGCCCTTCACCCCATGGGCGCCGCCCCCGTCATAACAGACGGCGCAACAACTCTCGCCGAGAGCTGCGCATGCATTGAATACATCAGCCACAAATACGCCAACGGCTCGCTCTTCTTTCCCCCAGACCATCCAGCGTACGCTGATTTCCTGTACTGGTGGCACTACGTCGACGGAACTCTCCAAACTGCCCTTGGGAGAATTATGTTGATCCGCTCTGCCAAGTTGAGCGATGATAACCCCGTTGTGCAGTTTGGAAAAGTCAAGTCGCGACAGGCGCTGAAGTTATTGGATGAGCGGGTTAAGAGTAATGAGTGGCTTGCGGGCGAGGAGTTCACGGCTGCTGATATCATGGTTATGTTTCCGCTTACGACGATGAGATACTTTTCGCCGTATAGTTTGGAGGAGTATCCTAATGTTTTGAAGTATCTTGAGAGGATTGCGGGGCGGGAGGGGTTTAAGAAGACGATGGAGAAGATTGATAACAGTATGGAGTTGTCGATGGGTGCAAGCCCACCTCAGAGTCCTTTCAAGCTGTAGATTGGGGGGTGGAATGGCATGGGGTATAGAACAAAACAGGATTGTGTAGAGGTCTAGACTTTTCTTCTCAATCAAGCATCAGCCCTACTCTCACTTTTTGCTGACATGCATTACAAGTGACAGCTCAGCCTCTCATTGGCGGACTTGCCGCTGATACCCTGGGATTTATGGCTGACAGGATTCAAACCGTCAGCACTGTCAGCCAAACTACCTGAAGGAGTCAATCTAAGCTGCAAATAAGACACCTTTTCCTGCAATTGGAAGGGGCTAAGATTGATAGGGAAGTAGTCAGTATCCAGCAATGATAGTGCTGACATTGACCCTCAACTACAAATACTCACTTCCATCTCACTGAGCTCACTGTTCTTTGGCGTCTTAAAGAAATTGTTATATGACATCATGTCTACAAACTCGGAAAAGCCCGTCATCGCCATCGTCCAAGGTGCATGGCATCGCGCGACTCACTATCAGGGCCTCGTGCAGTCGCTTACCAACAAGGGCTTCACAGTTCTTCAACCTGATAATGTCACAGCTGGCAAGGACGAAGATATCAAAGGCAAAACTCACCAGGACGATGTAGAAGCCATTCGAAAGTCTCTTCAGCCCGCCCTCGATGAAGGAAAGCGGATCGTGTTGGTCTGCCATAGCTACGGAGGCATACCTGGCTCTGCTGCTGTGGAAGGCTACCAGGCTCACGAAAGACAGGCAAATGGGCTGCTTGGTGGTATTTCGCATGTCGTGTATATCGCCGCGTTTGCTCTTCCTGTGAAAGGTCTTTCTCTTCTATCCGCTGCTGGAGGCCAGCACGGCCCTTTTCTCGATAGAACGGTAAGCTACCACAAGGCCTGGTATCAAGTATCGACCATTGCTGACATACTTACAGGATGATATCTGCTACCTAAATGAGAAAGCACAAACTGCCTTCTACAATGATTGTACACCCGAAGTCGCTAAGAAGGCAATCAGTGAATGTGTCAATCACAGCACTGTGTCTCTCGAAACGCCAGCCGACTTTGTCGCTACTGATATCACTGTGCCAAAGACGTATGTTGTCTGTGAGATTGATAATACGGTTCCTGTGCAGGGACAGTTGGCTATGGTAGGTGCTATGGGAGATGCGGTCAATGTGGAGAAGATAGAGGCTGGCCATTGTCCGTTTTTGAATGAGAAGACTCTACCTCAGGTTGTGGAGATTATTGAGAATGCTGCGCAGTAAGCTTGTCTTTAAGCAGGCCTGGAAGGATGAGAGGAGTTCACAGGCAGAACTTAGGATAGGGACATAGAAAGACATGTGTGTTAACTTTTGTTATTCATATCTAGCCTAAACAGTAACAGAGGGGTTCAATGGTCCAGATGGATCCATATCACCATGCAATAGTAAATCAAACAAGACCACAGACCATTTAATATGCTCAAACACAGCACCCAACAGATACCATCCACCCACCAGCCTCACATCTCACTCAGTTCTCAACCGCCAACGCCTTCTGTAAAGCCTCAGGGTTTCTAGGCTTAAAGATAGCCTTGAATCGACGAGGCAGAGCGACAAGACTTGTAGGATCCAAGCTACCAGTGATAGGATGGCAATCCACCTCATCAGACTTCTCAATCTTGAGACTGTTAAGAAGTCTCATATAAACGAGGTAGAGCTCTCGGTTGGCGAGGAGAGAACCAGCGCACATACGATAACCGACGCCGTATGTGAAGAGAGGAGCGTCTGGCTGTTCGAACCATCGCTCAGGACGGAAGACATCGGGGTCAGACCAGACTTGGTCGTCTATAGAATGTTAGTACACAAACAAACATAAGTAAACGAGGGGAATGGAGATTTACCCATATTGCAGGCCCAAGCGTTCAAGAAAACAACAGTGCCCTTGGGAATAGTAACGCCCTCATAAACAATATCCCTAATCGAAGCTCTCGGTAGCGCCAGTCTCAAGACAGTGTAATATCTCAACGACTCCTTCACAAGCGCAACGATGTACTCGCACTTTTGATCATCCTGCTCATCGCACATGGGCTGGCTCTCACTGTAAAACTTCCTAATCTCCGAAACGGCCTTTTCCTGAATCTCAGGATGTTGGCTCAAATACGCGACAAACCACGCAACCTGTGTAGTAACAGTGTCAAGACCGCCCGACAGCATAGTGAGACTAATGGAGGTGAGTTCGTCCTTGTTCAGCTTAGCTTCCTTATCCATTATGACATTCGCTTGGATACAAGGCTTATAGGTTCCGTTTGCGATCCGTTCGTCAAGACCGTTGTTAAGATCAGTGAGGTACTTATCCCGACGGTTTCGCATCTCTTTTGCCTTGGCAGAGTGCATGTTGAAAGGGTTCAGACGGAGAAGGGGGATGTAATCTTGGAGATTGCCAGTGGTAGAGCGGAAACGGCTGATTTCTTCCTCGACGTGGGTGATTTCGGAGAATAGATCGTCTTTTTGGCTCTTGAGACGAATGCCCCAGTTGAGTGTGAGTGCGAGGGAGAGAGAAAGGCGCTGGATCATGGGCATAGGGTCGACGGGGATGTTGCCGCCCTTGCCATACTCGAAAAGCTCTCTGACAAAGTCGCGCGTTTCGACATCGAGATGATCAACGTATGTAGCGACTGATGGACGGTTCAGAGCAGACGCAGCGCCCTTGCGACGACGCTTGAGGGAGTCGCTGTAGGGAGAAGTACCGATTGTAGTACCAGCAGTGTCAGAGAGGACCTAAACCGTCAGCATCCCGTTGTGCATCAGAACCTCAGAGTAAGCTCACCTTGTGAAATGTGTAAAACTCGGGTCTAGAGCTCAAAGCCTGTGCATTCGCGCCAAAAATACTCCTGGCAGCCGCAGCAGAATTGACAACAACGATAGGAATGTTCCCCAGCTGGATCTGATAAACGGGTCCGTACTTCTTGGCCCAAGCGCGGTATTTCTCAGCGGCGTTGATGTGAATGTCCCAGATATTGCCGATGAGCGGTAAGCCCGAGGGGCCCTTTAAGTTGCTGATCCTCGCATTGTGACGAATGAGTTCGTTGATGAAGATGTAGATCAGCGGGCCAATCAGGAGCGTCACGAGGAGGGACTGGCCCTTGTTCTCGTGGACTTGGTTGTTTAGCGAAACTAGGAGATTAGCGATCGTCATGATGAACTTGATTGCTAAGTAAGTGAGTGAGATTATTGGAATACGGATTTGGTTCAGCTCTATATACCATTGCAAAGTCAATGCCTACCCTCCATCAACACCAAAATACGCCAAGAGTAACCCCACACTCTCTAGCTCGCCAACCCCGCAAATCTTGTTCTTCCGACTCGGAAACCTCGGAAGAATTTCCGAGAAACCCTCTTTAACCAGGGATTTCCAATCCAAGACCCCTCAGTCGATTCTTAACCTTTCGGAAATTGTTAACTGTTCGCCATGACTGAAGAGCACCCGGTACTAAAGCCGAAAAAGCGGAACTCGGCCGATGCTGAGAGTGTTGCTGACACACCTGCTCCACGGAGTAAGAGGGGCAAATACACGTCTGTTGCTTGGTGAGTGAGAGATCCATGGTCATGGGGATGAGTGCTGACTTGACTGGGGTAGTGATGATTGTAAGAAGAAGAAACTCAAGTGTATTCCCTCGGAGGATAACGCGTGTGAGAGATGTATCGCTGGTGGGTTGACTTGTACGTTCGCGACGAGTACGCAAGCTAGCAAAGAGAAACCCGATGAGTAAGTATTCCACTGTATTCGAAGGATAAACTGACAAGTCATCAGCAATCAAACTATTCAAGCTCTGAATCATCAATTATCAGAACTCCGTCAACAAATGTCTGACCTCGTCGGCGTCGTCCGCGAGCTCAAAGACCAGAACCAAAACCATCATCAAACCCATCCCCAAGATGCATCAACCGTATCATCACACAACATAGTAACCCACTCACCCGCAAGCACGCACCGCGGCGAAATGCCCAAACAACCGCAATTCGTCGGTCCAACGCGCTCAGCATTCGGAATTCTCGTTAGCGAACGCTCCCTCAACAGAATGGGCGTTCCCAAATTCGACTCTATGCCTCCCAGCGGCGCACAATCTCCCGTTGAACCAGCTCTCGACTCTATTAATGATCTCAGTTTCTGGCATTGCTGTACGGCGAGTGATATCACCAAGTATCTTGTCAATTTCCAGGAGGAGGTTGAGTCGGTGTATCCGTTTATTGACATTGCGGAGTATATCGCGCAGAGCAAGGAGATATTGCAGGCGATTCGTGGGGGGTTTGAGGATGAGGGGAGAGTTAGTGGGAAGGATATTGACATTGCAAAGGTGGCCATCTCGACGGGTATCTTGCTTGAGGAGCCGAGTAAGCTTGAGTTGGCGACGGCGATTGTGGACTCGGTGCAGACGAATGTGTCGAGTATTCTGAGTCCGCAGGTTGATTTGAAAGAAGTTCAACTCTTAGCAATGCTGGTGAGTCTCCTCCATTATTATTATTATAATGAAAGGGCACTGATGATAGTAGAGTATTTACTACTTCCACGCTGGCGAAGAGCTATTGGCTTGGCGGTCTATCGGCATAGCAGCGCGTCAAGCTCTAGAGATGGGGCTCCATCGGAAACGGAGTCTGTTGGATAATTTCAAAGACACTGATTCTCGACGATTAGCTACGCGTGTGTTTTGGTGCGTGTACGTACTTGATCGGCGATGGAGTTTCGGAACGAGTTTATCGTTTGCGCTGGTCGATAAGGACGTTGATCCAGAATTACCAAAACCTGTAAGTCCAGTCACTTATTAGAGACATGGATCTAAGCTGATTAGAGTAGGATGAGGAATATTTGTATCTTCAGTGCATGGTTGGATATGGTCAACTATGCTCTAAAATTTGGGAAGCCATTCCACCTTTTGGCTCAGCTTCTCAAACCATTCCCGACGATACAGCTGCTATTCTCGATTTGAAGACTCAAGATTGGTTAGATTCTATTCCGCCGCATCTCCGACTTCGTCATCCGCGTCTTGGTCTTGCACCGCGAGCTCAACCGCGGCTGCCACATCGTCTGCGGGCGTTGTTATACCTTCGTGGCAATTACGCTCGTATCTTGATTTATCGACATCATCTGATGAGCACGGCTAGTATAGCTGCTAATCCGCAGAATGCGTGGTTGGTAGTCGATATAGCGCAGGACACTATCCAGGTTCTGGTTCATCTGCACGCTACGACTGATATCTACAAACGGCAGCAGAACGTTTTCAACTACTTTCTACTCAGCGCTTTGGCAGTTATTTTCTTAGCTGTGTGTCACGCCCCAGAGATATTCTCCGTGCCGTGCAAACGCACATTCTCCGATGGCGTTGAGCTAGTGCGGGGGCTATCCCGGCATAACATTGTCAGCAAAAGACTTTGGAAGAGTATTCGGGGTATGATTCCCCGAATGAACACTTTTGGCTTTCCTCAAAACGGTGAAGATGGCGAGCCTCGAAAGGATGATGAAAATGGGGGTACAGCCGAACAGACAGTTCCGCCAGTCGAGGTCAACGCTGAAGAGCACGTCCCCATGGCAATGCCCGATAACGAGGCCTTTTCCTTCGGCGACATGATGTTTGGCGACGCAGATGTCGCAAACTCAGTTCCCGATATGTTCCAAATGAGTGAATCGCTCCTCAACCTCTTTAATGCATTCGGCGAAGGGCAACAATTCCTACAGCCCGTACCAAGCACTTTTAGCGAAGAAGGTGAGTACGCGATCGCAGCAGAGCAAGGAAAGGATATATCCATGAGATTCCAAGGCTTAATATAAAAATCCTATTCTAATCTATAGAACCTCGTTCTCAAAGTAAATCATCGCAACGCCCTCATTAACACTCTTCGCAAAAGTCCTCAGCTCAAGATGCGCAGCGCATTGGGTGTCGTAGTAGTTAAAGTCCTCCTGCGATGCGAATGTTGAAATAGCCACGATTGTGAAGCCTTGAGATCGCTGGTCTGCTTTTGCTTTTCCAGCTTGCACTGAGACGATGTATGGTTTCCCATCCTGTGAAATGTTAGAAGAGAGGGGATGAGGGGTTGGTTGGGGTTACCTTTGTGGCTTTCTGGGGCATTTGCTTGTAGAGATCGACGAGATGTTGTTGATCTTCCGCTTTGGGGATCTTGAAGAGGGTGACGCGGGTGATTTGGCCGGACATGATGAATTTGGTGGAGTGGAGAGAGGGAAGTACGGATATAGAGATTTAGAAGTGTACTCGGAGGTTTGGAGGTTTATATCAAGAAGTTGCCTCGGAATTCGAGGTAAGAGTTCCGGAGCTAGGTTGAGCTCCACTGTTGTGCAGGAATACGAAGAGGAAGGTATTTATCGGCATTTGGTTCGGATAGTCTTGTGTGGATATAGCTTCTGAGAGAATTGGCAAGACTGAGATGATCGATCACAATTACCTCGAATTCCGAAATGTTCTGATCCGAGATATGACTCTCATAAAATTCCTATCCGTAATCCATCTACGATCAATTAGAAGGAGGTCAAACTGGTTTCACAATCAATGATAATCTACAAGATAATAGTATAGCTTCTAAAAGATTTGCATATATCACGTCGCTTAGCCACTTAAATGATGCTCAAACAACAATTGCCTAATCTATAGCCTAAACGACCTCAACCTCTTAATCTCTAGGAATGGCAGCAATAATTCTACCCTCACACTCCCCAAACCCAACAAGCCCATCCTCGGCAGTACCAGACCAACCCGTGATAGTAACACTATCACCATCCTGGATAAACTTTCGCTCCTCTCCTCCTTCCAACTTGACAAATTGCTTACCGCCCATCGTCTGCTCAAGAAGACTTCCCTGTGTTCCAGGCTCAAGACCAGAAATTGTTCCTGAACCGAGTAAATCTCCTGGACGTAAGTTACACCCTGACACGGAGTGGTGGGCGATCATCTGGGGCCAGGACCAGAGAAGGTTCTGAGATGAGACTTGGGTGATTTTCGTCTTGTTGCCCTTGGCAGCTGCGTCTTGTCAGTATCAATATTTCAGTTGACCTTGGGCGGTGACTTACTGGTGATGGAAACCTCAAGGTTGATATCAAGAATTGGATCCTCCCTCTTCTCATCGAGATACTTCTTCGGCGGCACCTCATTCTCCAACCCCTTCCCCCTAAAACCCTCCAGCGCATCCGCCAAAACAACCCAAGGACTAATCGTCGTCCCAAAGTTCTTGGCATTAAACGGGCCCAGCGGAACATACTCCCACTGCTGAATATCCCGCGCACTCCAATCATTCATAAGAACATATCCGAAAATATACTCCTCCGCATTATTCACATCAACAGGAGCACCGAGCTTATTCCCCTTGCTGATAAACATACCGAGCTCCAACTCAATATCAAGTCGTGCGCAGGGCTGGAACACAGGCTCTTTGGCTTGAGGGTTAGGCAGGACTTGGCCCCAGGGGCGGTGGAGGGGTGTTCCTGATACCACAACGGAACTTGCGCGGCCGTGGTATGCGACGGGGAGATGGTTGTAGTTAGGCTGCAGAGCGTTTGCAGCGCCGCGGAAGAGTGTACCCACGGTGTGAGCGTGGTTACGGCCAGCGAAGAAATCGGTATAGTCGCCGATACTAAGCGGCAAGTGAGACTGAACATCCCCAATGGGAATGAGAGCGTGTTTTCTCAAGGATTCATTATCCTTGAGGATCTCAGGGTATGGCGTTTCTTGGCGGAAGATATCCTGGAGATAGGCTCGTGTAGCTCTGTGCACGGGTCGTCCAAGAGCAGCAAAGTCGTTAAGGGTAGTTTGGGAAAAGACCTTGAGTTGATCAGAGGGAAAGTCTGCTAGTTTGGAGAAACCGTTGTTTTGAGCAAAGGCTGATAGGTCAAGAACATGCTGGCCGATTGCAATCGCAGGACGAGGCGTTGATTCAGCGGATGTCGAGATGATTCCAAAGGGAATGTTTGCCAGTGAGAAGTGGCTCTTTGAAGGGATAGGTAGCCAAGAAGCCATTTTTAACGATTTTGAATGTGAAGACGTTGAGAAAGATACGAGAACTCGACAACGAAATATCCTCAGTGGCAGTACCGGCCTTTTAAATCCTCTACAAATAAAGGACCCTCTACTTGAGATCATTATATCGCGCTGCAGAGTAGTATTAATGTCGTGATGCTTAATAAGTGCCCATCTTGATCGCGGGGTCGCTTCGGAAATTTCCATTTCTTTCCGAGAGGAGTCGGATGGGGCGGGACGTATCAACCACTCGGAAACTCGGGCTTGAACCGAAAAACATTGTTAAATAAAGCAGAAAGAACTGATTGATAAATATTTCTTATCTACTCTTTTGAGCATGACATATCTGATTTGATTATTGTGAAAATGCCAGTTACTAAATTTTCCACGCCTGAGAAGTACGAGTACCTCAATGGCTTTGATTCATTCCACGAGTAAGTCCCTCTTCAGCTTGACTTGGAAGTAGCTAAGGGGAGTAGATCTGAGTCTATCAAGGGAGCTCTTCCAATAGGCGCTAACTCACCCCAAAAGCCCCCGTACGGCTTGTACGCTGAGAAACTGTCCGGCACAGCATTTACAGCTCCTCGGCATGAGAACCGCCAAACATGGCTGTACCGCATCCTCCCTTCGGCGTCACACTCAACGTACAAACGCTTCACTGACCCCTCGTCCCCAATTCTCAAAGCCAAACTGAACTATGAGCCCCAGCAACTCCGCTGGGATCCATTTGACATTGATGAAAAGGTCGATTGGGTTCGTGGTCTAAAGCTTGTATCCGGCGCAGGCGATCCCACTGTCAAATCCGGTCTTGGGATCTATGTTTTCGCCGCGGGGAGGGATATGGATGCCAACACAGCGATGTATTCCTCCGACGGTGAGATGCTTATCGTCGCACAGCATGGAGTCTTGGATATTCAGACTGAGCTGGGACGACTGCTTGTGCGACCGAATGAGATTGCTATTATTCCTAGGGGAGTGAGGTATAGAATTACATTGCCTGAGGGGCCGGTGAGAGGCTATATCCTCGAGCTGTATCAGGGACACTTTCAACTACCGGAGCTGGGACCTATTGGATCGAATTGTCTGGCGAATCCGCGGGACTTTCAGATTCCTGTTGCGGATTTTGATGAGGATACGAAGAGTACTTGGACGATTTTGAATAAGTTCAACAATGAGCTTTTTGTTGCTGAGCAGGGACATACCCCGTTCGATGTTGTTGCGTGGCATGGAAAGTGAGTAACTCTACCTATTGTTTAATGTTCAAAGCTAACCTTGATAGATGTGGGTTACAGAGACAATGCTACGTGTGTTGAGAGTAACTGCTGACAGTTATAGTCTACCCCTACAAATACGACCTAGGCCGCTTTTCTGTTATAGGCAGCACATCCTTCGACCACCCCGACCCCTCCATCTTCACCGTCCTAACCGGTCCCTCCGACCATCCCGGCACCGCCATCGCCGACTTTGTAATCTTCCCCCCGCGCTGGCTCGTGCAAGAAGACACATTCCGCCCGCCCTGGTACCACCGCAACACCATGTCCGAGTTCATGGGGCTCATCTGCGGACAATATGACGCTAAGACTGGCGGTGGTTTTCAACCTGCGGGTGCTAGTCTGCACAATATTATGACAGCTCACGGTCCGGATGCTGATTCGTATGAGAGGGCGAGTAATGCGGAGTTGAAGCCTGTTAAAGTTGGGGAGGGGAGCATGGCGTTTATGTTTGAGAGTAGTTTGATGTTGGGGATTACGGATTGGGGGTTGGAGACTTGTAAGAAGGTGCAGCCTGATTATAATAAGCATAGTTGGGAGGAGCTGAAGGTGCACTTTAAGCGGCCTTCTTAGATAGGGTCGAAGAATGTAGTGTTGGTAGCTTGTCGTATTGTTAGCCTAAAAGTCTTGTCCATATACCTAGGCCCTGACTTTAAGAAGGTTATAATGGTTATCTATATTTAAAACACATCTGCTATACTATATTACCAAGATTAATATATGTTGGCTTTGCAGTATTTGGACCAGTAGATAAATGTATATAGCAGTCGAAGAGACCTGCAGCCACTGTCGAGGTCAGAGTTAGCGCAGTGGGGTACTGCGGATCAATACTGACCCGTGAAAACTGAACCATCTGCCAGACCCGTTGCCAACCGTGGAGTTTACGTTCACAGCCCATGACCCGTCCGTCTATACAGGAACTTGCACCAAATCACCTCCCCCATCACACTCCGCCCTTGTACGGCATGTCGCGCACACCCAGTAGCAACACATCTCCACCGCCACAAGCCGTCCAAGAACGGGGATCTCTTCGCACGCTAGAGAAGGGCAAGAGTCAATTCATCGGCAGCTCCAGCGGCATCTACTTTGTAAACACAGTTCGACGAGCCTTCATAAACGCCAACTCGCGGCTATCGTCTCGTCTTCTAGATACCGCGCACCCGACTCCTGAGGAATGTATCGTTGCTGACGGCGAGGATGAACAGCAAAGACCCGATACGGATGCCTCTCTGCTACCGTCTTACTTTCGTTATGGCCCTGGAATACCTGCTGGACTTGGCAGACCGCCTCAGCTGGACGTTGCAAAACAGCTGTTCATGACGTATTTTCAGACTTGGCATCGCTTCTTCCCCTTTTTGCATGGTCCGACTGTACTCAAGAACATGGAGGATCTGTACAGTTCTTTTGACAAGGACAGTACAACATCAGAGCCCATCACTCCCAGGGTCTCAATCCCACTTGCAACAGTGATTATTCTGCAGTGTATCTTCAACCTGGCAAGCCTGCATAACAGCAGCCAACTGCCAGTCGCATCTGAGATCCAAACGCCCACCGATATTCTCCCCTATCTTCCGGGCCTCGCAGTCAAAGGGGATCTTGTTTCTATCCAAGCGCTCTTTGCCGCTGGCCTGCTCCTAGTAGCTCGCATGTCGCTGCGTGCAGCTTCGGTTGTCAGTGGCCTTTTATCCCGCGCTGTCTTTTTAGCGGGGCTTCATAGGTGTCCTTGTCGCTATGGAAAGCTTACGGCGGATGAATGTGATATTAGGAAAAGGCTGTTCTGGTGTATCTATGTCTTTGATCGTTATCTCTCCCAGGCTCTTGGCCACCCGTTGGGAATCCAAGACTCTGATGTAGATGTCTGTCCCTTGAGTGGACCTGAGCTCCACCACCCTCTGCACCATCCGACTGTCCCTTCAAGGCATAGTGGCGTGCCTTTGTCATTTTCTGGGCTGTCAGCGAACCTATCCAGCAGCCTGTGTGGGGATGCCACCATCACGGCGCGACAAAGTGAAACAGCTCTCGGCACGGCACCAAGCGAGGATGAATCTAGTCAGAAGCATAATCGCCATTCCAGTTTATCGTTCCAGGTCCAATACTCGCGTCTGCTTGGTCGGGCTCTGGAACTCTTCCACAAATCTCTTCACATCCGATCCATCGACAGCGGGTCGATTCTCTCACTTCAAACAGATATCAACGCACTGTGGAATGCGCTACCTTCATCCCTGCAAGAATTCGATCCCTCCTCTTCTATTACGACTGACCGAAACCAAATTCAAGCTTTCAATGAATCGGCGCACTTTATCCTGCTTCACAGCCAATTGGTCCTCCTAATTCATCGTCCCAGGCTGTCTCTTGAGCCATCCACTCCAGAGTTTCAATCTGCGATCCAAATCTGCATCAATGAAGCGCGACAGATTATCAAGATTATAAACAAGCAGCACAATGCAGGGTATGCGCTCTTCTGGCCGGGCTATCTCTCTGTTACATGGATGGCTGGCATCGTTCTGGCCTTTGCATGCCAACTGCGGCTCTACTCGGCGGACAAAGGCAAAAGGTGAGATAACTGCGAGATATCTTGGTCCCTTTTCAATGAACTGTTGCTCTTTTCCCGTGGAATGCCTCACAGCGACTTGAACTATATAACCCGGCCGAAGTTTAGACACCTGTACTGACAAAATAAGGGAAATTGGTACGTGCCTTGAGGCCTTACTTCATATGTCCGAGCGATGGAAGCTTGCAAGGAATTGTCACGCTGTTCTCTCGGACCTAGCAGAGGCTTTCCAGGATATGGAGCATACTGCGAAGAGATCGGCATTTGATATCTCAGACTCTACCTTCAACTCTGTAGATTCAGGTAGGGGCTCGGTACCTCCTACTATGAACTGTCAAAGGGATTCCAGAAAAAGAGCAAGGCTAGATACAGAATCCATCGTCAATACGTCCTTGGACGAGCCACTGGGCAACAGATTTGAGCCTCTTGATGCTACGGGTCCGACAATTGAAGACGACTTCCAATATCATGGTGACCCAGACAGATTCAATAACTGGGAGAGCGGGATGCCTGATCTACTGGCTGGCATTACATGGGAATCACTGCTGGGAGGTATCAATCAGGATGATCCCATCTTGGATAATGCATTTTTCTGATCAGTCCAATGCAAATGATACTCCGAAGAAGTGAGACAAAGCTCGTTTTGATTAAGTGCATAAACTATCTTGGTTTTTATGTAATTATCACTCTTTCTGTATATCTGCCATTGGTACATTTCTTGGTGGCCCATCGGTAAAACCTTTAGCCGTTGCATCAGACTCATGAAGTTTTAATGGCTCATCCCATTCGCCACTCCACAAGCCAAGCTTCTTTCCTTATCCACTCGTCAATTAATTTCTACCGACGATCCAGTCGCAAGACCAGTGAAGGCAGCCTCTGTTTCTGTTAAGTTAGCCAACATTCGGCAAAATCATAGAGCAACGATGCCGCCAGCACGAGGCCGTGCAGCATGTAATATCTGCCGATCGCGGAAGCAAAAGGTAAGATAAAGTCGCAAAGAGGAACTAGTCCATAATGACCGTCCAGGTTGCTAATAGAATCTTACACTGTGCAGTGTGATGGGATCAGGTATGTTAATAAACCGCAACATCAAAGCAATCAAGTGCTTATGTCAGAAGGCCAGCATGCTCGAGATGCCGAAGCTTTGGTTCTCTGTGTACTTGGCCAACAGTTCTAAAGCGGTAGGTATTCCGAGCACACGTCACGGAATAGCGAATATACTTATGACACCTAGAGGTCCGCCCAAGGGGTATACGAAAGCTTTAGAAACGCGGCTTAGGGAGACTGAACTGGTTCTGATACGGCTCCTACATGCAACAAATGACGAGGGTTTGTTAGCTCGTGCCTTTCATGAGGACACCCAAAGGCTAGCCCATAGCGGGTTCAACGAGCGAATCGCCGAGCTCAAGACATCAAGCATAGGGGAACATAAAATGCTAGCTCTAATGGACCATTGGGAGCGGTTTCCCCTACGGACAGCCGATGACGTTAGTCAGTGGGTTGGGGAAGTCAGTAACAACTCCGTGATGCAAGACGAGGGTGAAAGCCAATCGACTAAGGAGATGCGGGGACTTTCGCGACCGAAGAGCCCTTCTGGGAATGTCTATTATCAGCAAGAAGCAGATGCTCAGAGTCCCGCTTGTGCTGGGGATGATATGACGGTCGAAAGTCCTCGCCATGACCATGCAGTGGATCAAGGCTCAATAGCCCAACCACCTTCGGAGACTGAATCGGTAGACACTATACGATCTCCTAAGCCAGCATATGAGACCCATGGGGTACAAGACATCACTGCATCTTCTAGGATCGAACTACCGGCAGGCTTCAAAGATCAGTTTCTGTGGTAGCATAGCGAAATACCATATTTTGTGCTTGTTTATTCCACATGAAAAGCTAGAAGAAGACATTATTAAATTGACTTATTGTCTTCTTGAAACTGATCTTGATCCTTTCGCAATTCTTTGCATACGCAGCCAATAGACTAGCATCCGAACATCGAACGGGTCAAAAAGCGTCCTTATTTTCCGGCTACAAATGATAAACCTGTCTGGATGTTCACCCTCAGCTCTTCAACAGCCTTTCCAAGGAGAATCTTCTCGCTGTCTGACAAGTTCCCGATGGGGAGTAACCCTTCTGCTCCTCGCTGTCCCAGCTTCACTCTAACGGAGAAGAAGTCAACCTCCAGCTCGGTCGAGATCTCCTTTCCTCCACTAATCCCCGGCAGGTAAACATAAGCCTCTTCCACAACTGGAGTTCCAGACCTCGCGGAAAGAAGGGCCTTGACAAATCTAAAACCTGCATAAGCCATACAAGTCGTGGCACTGCCGGCTCCTTGCTTGCTCTTCACGATTTCATCGCCTCCAAATTGTACACCTGTTGTGACTCGTTAGCTACCTCCTTTCCGGTCGAGCTTGAAAATAAAGAGAGAAACCTACGGTTAATGACATTAGAGAGTTCGGGGCCGAGGTCAATGGGCGGTTGGGCCTGGCTGTAGAGAGGAAGAATGGTGGCACCGCTGTGGCCACCAATAACAGGGACTTTGATACTGGTAGGATCGGCGTCGCCGCCAAGAGCGTGTGCAGCAAACGTCGACGCGCGCACAACATCTAAAGTAGTAACGCCGAAAAGACGCGTTGGATCAAAAACACCAGCTGCACGCAAAGTCTCGGCCGCAACGGGAACTGTGGAGTTTACTGGGTTGGTAACAATACACGAGATTGCTTCCGGGCAGGTCTTTGCAACCTGGGTAAAGATGTCTCTAATGATCGAAGCGTTGGTCTAAAGAACTCTGTGAGCAGGCTACTGATTACATAGGACCGAGAGTTCTCACGTTGAAGAGGTCTAAGATGGTGATTAGTGGCAAGCTCCAGTGACATGGCTTGTGATGAGTGACTTACCATCTCGAGTCATTCCTGGTTTCCTAGCAATCCCAGCAGTGACGACTATAATGTCGGCTCCGCTGAGTGCTTTGGCCAAACCATCATTGGAGGGCAAATAGCCAGAAACAGTCGCTTTGGTGTCAATGTGATTGAGATCCGTGGCAATGCCGGGCGTATGAACAATATCGTAGAGGGCGATATCTGTAAAAAGATTGCTCTATTCTCGTTGTTAGCGTCTGGGGTAAGTGTACCTATGCAGATTGCTTACAGCTTTGCAGAGGAGACTAAGGGGAGTCCCAATCTGACCGGCAGCACCGAGAAGAGCGATCTTTGTCATGGTGGTTGGTTGTTACTGACTGAGGGAGTGTTCTGAATAAGTATTTGATCATGTAGCACATGAGCATATCCTCACCTAATCCTGTAGACGATGGCATGGCTTTATATCTAATACTTTGCGATGATGCGAGTCAAGATTTGGTTTGGTTGAAACGTCATGACGGTAGAGCTTTATGCCGATGGCCATCGGGCTTTTGTTCGGCTGATCTATCGTCCGACATTTGTGGATTGGAGGGTCACACTTACATTGGCGACCTTTTCTTCAGCGGACTTGTTAAAACCCGGCCTCAAAGTGGGGGTAGCCGTCAAATGGCGATACTAACAATAGATGATTCAGCTCAGCGTCTTCTGTAACATGCATATAAAAGAAGAAACGAATATTTTAAGGAGTGAATTATGTGATATTGAATATCATTTAATTGTCTCATATTATATAGATGTATTCAACAACTTGCTGCACCTTGGACCTCAAGCGAAATGAAACGTCTCCTAATTTGTTACTTTACATAAGCAATATAAAAGCTTACAAACGTGCTTTTCTTCTGTCTACCTTCTTCTAATAACCCAGTTGGGTTGGGCGTATCTGCCAGGAGATCAACGGATTGTAGAATGGGGCCCAGCGTGCTCTGGAACCGGTGTAAGAAGAGGCTCCCCCAAAACAGCCCGCCGCGCATTCTCCATAGCACACTTTTCCATCTTAGTCAGTGTCTCGACCGTATGTGTTCCCAAGTGCGGCACAAGAAGAGCCCTCTCGTTCTTCAAAAGACGGTCATTGATCATTGGTTCATGCTCATAAACATCCAATCCAACAGAGGCAATCTTCCCCGATTCCAGTGCCTCAGCCAGTGCATTCTCATCAATAACAGCACCTCGGGCTGTGTTGACGATAACGACGCCATCCTTCATCTTGCTGATCTCTTGGGCACCTACAATATGCCTCGTCTCAGTGTTCAGAGGAACATGGATGCTGATTATATCACTCTTCGAAATCAGCTCTTCGAAGGATACATACTTCGCCCCGGCTGCTTGCTCAGGTGACAGTTCTGAACGATTATGATAGTGGGTTATGATACCGAAGGGGTCGCATCGGGCTTTGAGGGCACGGCCAATCCGGCCCATTCCCAGGATACCGAGAACTTTGCCTTCCGGATCGTGGCCGACATCAATGTCCTTCTTGAAGTGTCCCCGACGCAAGGAACCAAGGGCTGGGTTAAGTTGTCTCAATGATCCGAGCAAGAGCCAGAGAGCCAGGTCGGCTGTGGCATTGGTGACAGGGTCGGGCGCGTAGGTCACGGTGATTCCTCGATCGGCGCAGGCCTTGACATCAATTTGATCGTAGCCTGACAAACTGCTATTAGTATCATGTCAGTTATGATAGGAACTTATACACTCGCCTGCTCCGTTATGGCAAATAAACTTGCAGCTTGATGGAAGATGCTGAATGAATTCGACGTCAAAGTTCCCCGCGACCTGCAGCATGTTAATATGCGAACAAAGACACACCACACTGGGGATACTGACGGCACCGCTTGCCGATGTTCTATAAATCGCCCGGATGTCTTTGTACTTATCCTGACTATCCTTGAAGAATTCCTGCCTGGTGGTGCTGGTAACAAGCTCGACTTTCGCAACCTTCTGCAGCTCTTCCAATGCTGCCATAGCATGCCGGACTGGGCTGAAGAAGAGAATGAAGGGCTTAGATGTCTGCATAATGCGTTGCATGATTGATCCAGCGATTGTTGAAGGCTACGGTCTGATTGGCATGCTTTTTGAGGCCAACGAGGTTATTTATCGAATGATAGGACTTGCGCCTTTGCAGGTTGGGTTAGAAGACGTCGGCTTTCAGATTACCCGACACGAAATGAATAGATTATGACCGGTAGAAGAATCCACCGACAGGGCCGGGTTTCCGTTCAAATGGTGGGTCTTTCCCTAAAGTATCCTCAATGGTGTTTGTCTGTATTTACAACCTTTTCCCTGTGGGCTAGTGACTGCTATTAAGAAGGCTGTACTATTTCTCTCCAGTCCTGACTAAGAAAGCTTCTTCATCGGCATGGCTCCAGTCCTTATCATTGTTCTAGCTACCCTTCGCGATATTGGTTATTTTCGCCTCCAATTGGCTCTGTTTGACAGCCAGAATCTCGAGGAACGCGAACAAAAGCAGCATTCAGAACCAGGGCAACCAACGTCAACCCTGCTCCGAAGAAGAAGGCTGCTCGGTAAGGCAAGCTCACACTCTCCGTATGCCTGGCTACCTGAGTCTCTATAGTCCCGGCAAAACCCAGGCCGAGACTGTTTCCATAGAGATTCAAGGTTCCGATAAGACTCCCCGCAATCCCCTGATCTTTGACTCCGACACTGTTGCTTGCTATGATCTGAGCAGCGACATAGACAAAATCTGCGCAGATACTTCCAATCAAGATCCCAGGAAATGTCTGTGCCCAATATGTTTGTTGCTCTGGCATAGTACCAAGAAGTAAGAGTGATATCATAGAGGAAACGATACCAATTGCGAGCAAGTATTGGGCTGCTAGTCTTGGTATCAGCCACGCCGCAAGGGTGACAGCGAACGATGCACCAATACCGTATGGGATCCAGCCGATCGCGATGTTGAGGACCGTCCAGTCTCGGATCAGTTGTTGCCATGCAACCATGTACCAAAGGGCAATACCCACTGACATGTATGTCAAAAGAACAACAATGATTAGAGCGGTGAAGGTTGGTGCCGCAAAGATCCTGACCGGCATGATAGGCTCGGGGGCGTATTTGCTCTCCCATATGACGAAGACGGCTAGTGAAACACCTGACAAGACCAGAACGACTATGACATACGGCGTATCCCAGCCGACAGCTGGTCCCTGTCTGTGCGAGCCTTGTTAGTCATCTTTGGCATGTCTAATCGTAAGATGCAAATACTTACATCCAGGCAAAAGAAAAAAGCACGAGACCTGACACTCCTGAGAGTATTCCAAAGAAGTCAATCTTTCCGTCTTTATCAACGGGGTCTTCAGATGGAAGTACAACAAAGAGAACGATCAGCACGGTAAGTTCCAAAGCCGCACTGTGAAGACAACTATGTCAGCTTCCTATTTTCTGGTATCGAGACAGCATGAGGACTTACATAATGATAAAGAGCCACTTCCATTCCGCTGTCTCCTGTAAGAAGACTCCAGCCAACAAAGCGCCTAATAGAGCGCCGATAGGTGGTGAAGCTGCGAAGACTGCGAGGGTAGCATTGCGGGCCGGCCCAGGAGGCGTTGCAATCATCAAAGAAGCAACAGCATTTGGCATCAGGATACCTCCTCCCACGCCAGTCATAGCACGCATTGCTATAAAAGAGTGATAGGTTGAGGTGAAAGCATTGGCGAGAGAGAAGATCACAATGATTGCACCGCCGGCCATCAAGGCACGATTATGTCCATAGATCGCTCCTAGTCGCCCGCTGACGAGAACCATGGCACTTTGAGTGAGGCTGTTATTTGATATTAGCAGGAACCTAGCTACATGAGTTTGGATCGGTTGAAACATACGAGAATCCTGCACCCATCCAGTTGGCCTTTCCGGGTGTAGCCTCCCAGCCAAGTCTGCGGCTGAATTCAAGACCTCCAGCCAAAGTTGAGAACATGGACGTAAACTTGAGGTATAAAAGTCAGTCTGAGTGCCAATCCACATGGAGAGATCTGAAGTCTCACCTGTAAGAAGTTTGAGAGAATTATAAGGCCATTTATGGCGATCTGCTTCTTACTACTTATCCTGATTGTCTTTTCATTGGAGCTGTTGGCGTTGGAGTTTGACTGAAGATTTTCATCTGCAAGCACAGAGGTAACACGTTCCAAGATACCGAACGGACTCTGGCTTGGCGAGATGTTGTTCACCTTGACGGGCTTGTCGATGCCGCAGGGATTCGATTCCAGCCCCATTGTATGATGATCTTGATGCTTTCGTTTGCGTTTTCAATGACCTCGCTATGGTGGGTAAACAAAATTGTAGTAGTGATAGAGTAATGATATACAAGAGCAATGCAAAAGATTACTTACCTTTTATCAGTCAAGGATAGTGATTCAGATTAGCCTACCACTCCCTGAAGAGCCATATAAGAATGGAGTATGTGTTATCTATTCCGTTTATGGATAAATCTGGCGATGGCTAAGTGGGCCTGCACAATCTACCTGCACTGAAGGGGGCAGTTGTCGGTGTATCAGATTATCGAGTGATCAGCAGCCTCGACAGAACATCATTTGAGGGCATACGGTCATTAAGGTGATGCCTCTAACTGGTTTCAATAGACTTCATACCGTTGAGTTTCTTGACTCTGTTTATGTCGATAAATCTTGTGGGTATGAGTATCGAGTAGAATCATAATGACTCAATGGAAGCGGTGCAATTTATGTAAACTGTACGTAAATTCAAACGGACCTACGATTATGATAATAGCATTTCCAACAGCCAATAACTACACAGTAATTCCATGTGCTTTAAAGCCAGCGGATATAGGCCAGTCTCTGTTGTTACAGGACGATGAGGCATTTCACAAAGTCCAGGTGGGCTTCCCTACGATGAACGACCACAACATGCACTCTTCGGGGTTTTAGTAAAGGCTCAATGTCAATTGTACTATATGTGAGACCTTTAAACCCTTGATTTATCAGTACTAACTGTCTAGCTACATGCTTCACTCCTCCTAAACAAGATCGACGGGGATGTACTTGGTCCAATCGCCCTTGGCTGCGAGAAAGTCAAGAGGCTCCATATGCTCGACAGCGCCACCGTATGGAAGACTGACATAGTATCCCAAAAATCTCTGAACATCCTTAGGGAGAGTTTCCACATACTCGTAAGGGATGGCTAAGTACTGGTTTTCTTCCTGGCGACACCATCCAGGTGTACTGAAGGCATTGAGCAGCACACTAATCTCGTTGGAGGTGTTGGGCATCTGGCCATAGAAAACAGATCCCAGGCTGTTAGAGTCAGTAAAAAGCTTCAATACAAGTTCAGTGAGTGGGAATCTTACGAAAGGATTGCATCGCCCTTGTTCAGCTCGATGAGTGTCTCATCCTTATCTGTGGGATCCCGCGAATCCTTCCACATATTGGAACCAATTACAGCACGAATTGCACCGTTATGCATGGTGATATCAGTCGCTGCATAAGCAATCCCGAAGTCTGTCTCTCGCTTGGCAGGGTGAACTGTATGATGGCAGTCATCTTGGCGACGGAGGCCCCAGCCAGTTGAGCCAGGCGGGGAGACGAGAGCAGATGTGAAAGACACCTGAGGCTCAGCAGTAGAAACAGTGCGCTCGTCGGAGTAATAGATAGTGCAAGTATCGGTGAGAAAACGCTTGGTGAGGTCGATGAACAGATCGTTCATGAGGAGCTCGGTAGCGAATGTCCGACTTTTACCAACTAGACCAAAGTTCTGGCCCTCAGTCAACGATCCGAGTTCGCTGATGGAAGCGTCCAGAAACTCAACCTTTGCAGCGCTCTCGATCACGACGATGCCATCTGCTTTGAGAATCTGGAAGATGTCTTGGGCTGGAGCTGAAGCAGGGAATTTCTTGACTGTAGACATGATGAAAAGGCTTATGGTGTAGGCAAAAGACCGGGGAAAACAATTTTGTGAAAAAGTTGATCAGTATCTACGGATGTGTTGATCGGCTTGACTTTATGAACTTTATACTATACTCTCACATCTCTCGAAGGATTAATGGCCAGTAATGCATCACCCCCTACCCTGCACGGATGGAGCAAGATCTCGCTGATAAGACCCGATGAAAGACGATTCCCCACCAACAGCGGATTCGCCTCCAGGCGATAAGAACCTGCCAATAAGCGTTGAGGTGATGATAGCTTTAACACTTCCTAAAATGGAAATGTTAACGCTATCGCACGCCTAACAGAACTATCTTGGACTGTGAACACCTCTAACAGCTGTCATTCGACTATCATAGCATGAAAATATGCATATATGTACATTGCTTACCAGCGCCTCGAATCACGGCAATAACCATTAGCAAAGTCGCTTTTTGATCATTAACTTCATCTCACACTACTGCAAACAATACCATTCAAAATGCCAAACCCTCCCCATCAGAAGAACAACCCCGAGATTACCGCTCTGCCGGCCTCGTCCCCAATCAAAGAGATAGTCAACATCATTCGCCGTGATGGAGGCATTATCATCAAGAATTTCATTACACCCGAAGAAGCCGATCAGATCCAGAAAGAGGCCGATCCTCACTACCAGAAGGTTGGTAAATATGAGGGAACCCTGTTTCCGCCTACTGATCCACCACTGAGGTAAGCCTGCATGCAATTCAAGAGCACTGAGAATCAGATAGCTGATCCCATTCGATAGCGGGTTTGCTGGAAAGTCTCCTACGTTCGCCCACAAAGGCATCAATCATCCCGTTTACCGTGAGGCAGCAAAGCTGCTGCTCAAAGAAGAGTCGTAAGTGATAACACACTGGATCTTTGACAATACCGAACTCGTATCTAATGAAGAATAAGGTACCCTTTCCGCGATGGTAAACGGTACAAGTGTGTTTCCAACCCTGTTTTGGCAGTCTCGGAGGCTTTCTCCCGTGGACGGTCCAAAGCCCAGCCACTCCACCGTGACGACATGGCTCAGCATTTCGATCACGTCGAGGGCAGCGGAGAGAGCTCTCTACTCGGCCTCCTTGTCGCTGGAACTGTATGTAGCCCCAAACCGCTCTGCCGTTGAGGATCAACTGACATCGAACAGAAATGCACCTTTGAGAACGGAGCTACACAGGTCATTGTTGGCTCTCACCTCTGGCCAGAGGCTGCTATCTCCGGCCCAGCGGACCGATCTCTGTGCTCAACTGCCGAGATGGAAAAGGGCGATGCAGTTATGATCATTGGAAGCGTTTGGCATGGCGCTGGGGCCAATATCACGGACGAGCGACGCAATATCTTCTCTTCACACATGGTTCGTGGCTCGTACCGGGCTGATGAGAACCAGTACCTGGCTATACCTTATGAAGTCATCAAGGACTATGATCCAGAGGTGCAGTCATTGCTGGGTTACTCAGTCAGCCACCCTACCTGCGGTCATGTAGATATGAAGGATCCCATCGTCACTCTCGGCAGCAAGGAGGATCCATTCGGGTATGGAAGTATCGAGGGACAGGTAGTTGCTTAATTACAGTAGGTAATTGGGCTACATGGAGCACTTTCAATAGACATTCTTTCATCTTTCCTAAAGCTGGAAATTGGTTGAACTCACTGCATCTCGAGGGTTGAATGCAAGTTAAGAAAAAGAAGGCAGTTATTTCATCAAGTTCAACCCAAGCTCTGTACTATCAAGATCACAGTAAAATATTAAGCTCTATGCCCATTTCCTCCACCACATCTCTCCATCCTTTCGAAGCACCTGCATCAGATACCTGCCATATCCTTTGCAACACCAATACAAGACTCTTGGGCGCAGAAAACCCAAGTGTCGCATGCATCACTACAAAGCCTACTTCAAAACAATTCCTCGATCTCTCTGTTTTTGCATGTACGGCAAGCATGAAGATAGGCCATTGACAGGCTTGAAACCAACTTAAGCTCTCAAGGGAACTAACTGAACTCTCAACGCAGCCTTGGACCCTCTCGTCGTTTGAGTCGAGATGATAGATATCGTGATACACAAAGCAAAGAAGCCCCTGTCTCCAGAGACAGTTAAAGTGAACCACCGAATCTGCGTACTCTGGGGCAACGGTCGAAAGATCAGGGTGCCAGCCTTGGATCCGCTGAACGAGGTCGCCTACTTGTGGCATGGTTCTTAGTATGGTAGCTACATCTCCATTTTCCTTGGCCTTTTGTACCTCAATGGCAAGATCTGTTGCCTCACGTAGCAAAAGGTGCATGCGGAAGTCTGGCATGTTAGCCCACCAATGCTGCTGCTGGAAGGCCATGTCACTATCATCAAGTGGCTCGCTATAGATCTCATCTAGGTTTTTGTCAGTGCAAGTTCTCTAGGAAATTAACCCTGTAGATGCTCAGAATACCTCTGTGTATACAATCCAGAGCCTCCAGGGAGCTCAGCGGTCGCACTCCCATGAGTAGTGTCTTGCCCATAGCAGCCATCCAATTAAACTGCATCAACGCGCATTTCTGACCAGCGTCAATTGGACCTGAAGACTTGGCCAGCCCAAGTTCAAGAAGCTTGCGACAGCCAGCAAGCTTGGAGCTCCATAAGTCCATGCCTGTCCCTATCACCTTGAGAATAATTTAGTAAATGTCGAACAGTACATACAGATATAGCGATCTTACATCCATAGCTACGGAGAGTAGCACTGTCAGCCCAAGTGCCCAATAATTATTTCCAGTTTGTATCGCGCCACGGAAAGACTTTTGACGAGCCGACCGGTATGGTTTTAGAGCGCTGTGGTTCAAGTGACCCAAGTTCGTCAAGTGCATGGCCGATGAGAATAAAATGCCGTCCAACATTGGCCTGGATTCTTTGGCTAGCATTGCGTATACAGTTGTATAAGGGTTTCGGGCTTGGTTGACTGGGTAGAGATGTACCGAGAGGTTGGTCATGACTAGGCATACAGTTAGTCCTCAACTTCATCAAGTGCCGTGATGAGTCAATATTGGGACTCACAATGTTTCAGCAGACGTTCCTCTATATTACAGCTGGGCTGATGTAAGAGAGGGAACCCTTGCCAAGTCAGGCCTGGATTTAATAGCCCCGAGTTTCCTTCGACTACACTGCATTCGCCGCTGTATTGATCAATCGTTTCGAGGTGCGCCATCGACGAGATAATTGATGAAATCTCTGCAAAGCTAGCATCTCCTACGTCAAACACCTCACTAGTACTGCTATCTGTATGAGTCTCACCCGGTAGTCCAAAGGATTCTGAAAAGCCAAGGTCTTTGACGGCAATGGCGTCTAGCCATTCAAAAGAGCCTGCCATCCAGCTCAAGCGACTAGGGTCTTTACCAGCATTAGACAGACCACTAGAGGGCAATTTCGGTACATCATGAGGTTTGATCGTTTCGGCTTGACTCTCAACTGAGCTCATTGATTCTGAAGGTGAAGCAATGACGAGTAAGGAAGGAGATGGCTGTCCCTCACGTGTGTCGGGAATTTTGTCGATACGGTGGTCACAGCTCATTAAGCTAGGCTCTGGCATCGCCGGGCTGGCGTGCTTGTTGACACTCAGTGGCTTTGTCTGTTTCTTGGGATCTCGCTTCGTTTTGGGTCGTATGGCTGGACGTCCACGTGTGACCTTGGATACCATCTGCCCATGAGGGCCATTATAGGCCGAGAAGTCGGCCAGTTCAACGGCGTAGCCTCCACATTCGGCTCCCCTCGAGCGACAGTTCAAACATGCAGGCTTCTCCTCGTCGCACCTTTGGTGTCTTCTACGACAGGTCCAACATCCTGGGGCCCGTTAGCTGAGGGTGTTTTGGAGCTGATGATGGGCTCGACTTGGCCGTACCATGCCTTGACCTTGTGCTAGCCATTGAATTAACTGTGATTTACCAGGTTCTCCCTGATCGTTTACAGACAGTGCGTCTGCGATAGAGCTATGACTGTCAAGTCTATAGAGTGCAATCAGGTCGATAAGCGTAGACAGATTGGAGGGAGGTTGATGGGCAACGGTGAAAGCGAGAGACAAGCAACTGTTCGGCTCAGCAGTGGATGTCAAGCTGCGAATCGTCCTTGATGCGTATCCAGATAAGCTCTGTCGAATCAACATCAAGATAATCTTATCGCATGTGGCTTTAACTAACTCTTGCCAAAAGATCGAATTGACGAATCAGGGTCAGAAGCAGCTAATCTCGGCAACGCTTATCGTGATAACGAATTGGCATAAAGTCTGCTGATAGCATTAACACAACCTATCTCGTACTAGCTCGAGTTCCACGCCATTGACAAAGGCGACAAGATTGATGCATTTCGCATGCATCACGTGAAGACCTCGATTGTACTGTTTGCAACAAGTCTTGGGGCTTTGACCTCAGCTGACGAAAATATGTAAGCAATTCAGCAATATACTAGGGTTCTCTTTACTGCATTTATTTTATCAGCCTCTCCCAAAGTCTTGATCTTTCTCATTTCCTCGATAGGTCTCCAGTCCCAGGCTAGGCACCATTGCCACTTCTATTGCTTTGGCGTGTCTATCTACAGCCTTTGGTCGAAGCCGTGTGAGGGTAGCGATAATCCTAATCTTGTGAGACCGTGAATACAATTGCCTTCCAAAGACTGATAAGAACGGCTACTTAATGTCTAGCTGTCGCCGAGTATAGCATCTGAATCATCAAACCAGTCTACACTTTCTCACTACACCTTCAGTATGGCAGTCCAGGCTATTTCTTCCCAAGACAATCAGCTTCCGAATACTTTTGGCCTTTGGAGCGGCATTAGTATAGGATGGCTAACCATTAATTCCTTTGGCGGAATATCCTTCATTCTCTTTGTCAGTCTCTCGGCTGGCGGTTTACCTGCCCTTGTCTATGGCTAGTAAGTTCATGACGATCTGCGATTAAGACCTCACGCGTGACTAACAACACGCCTTTTTCTCAGCACTGCTTCATCGATATGTGTCATGTGCATCATGCTCGTCTTTGCGCAATGCGCTTCTAGGTTTGCGACAGCTGGTATGTCTGCTGACATAGACTCTTGGCAGCTCAACTCTGACTTTTTTACAGGCGGCGCTTATCATTATGCCGTGTTCCTCACTCCGGAAAGGTACCGTCGGCAGATTGCTTATCCTCTCGGCTGGCTTAACTACGCTGGCTGGGTCCTGACACACGCAGCTTGTTGCGCTGTCACTGCTACTTTGACTCTTGCTCTGATTAACCTCTGTGACGCGGACTTTGATGTAACAGTCCGCTGGCGTCTCTTCGTTGCTTATCTGATAGTGGCCATCGGCTGTTGGATTATCAATTTGTTTGGACTTCGTGGAATACCGACCCTGGAGAACGTGGGATGTAAGTCAATTAACATTCACTAATCGTGGTTATGCTTATCTTCTACTCTAGGCTGGGCAACCGCAATTGGCTTCGTTGCCTTCTCCGTTTTGCTTCTTGTCAAGGCACCAAAGCCGTCTGCAAGCTTTGTCTTGGTAGAGACGAGAAACAACACCGGGTTAGTCTCATATTGACCGTCGTATACTCTAGCCTAACATCATATTTCCTAGGTACTCCTCAACTGCACTTGCAGTTCTACTTGGGTTGATGAATAGCTTCTCAACTCTTATGGGCCTCGACAGCCCTGCCCATCTAGCGGAGGAGATTCCCCAACCTAAACGCTTCTTGCCTCGCATCATGATCATCGTCATTCTTAGTCAGTTTGCAATTGGCCTTATTTGGATCCTGATTCTTGGCTTCTCTATTACAAACATCGATGCCGTCATTGCAACATCCACTGGGTATGTACCGAGGCCAATATTCACACCTTTGATGTGAGCTGACGCCAGTCGCAGTGTCCCAGTGATTGAGCTTGTCCGACTTGCTACTGGTAGTAGAGTTGCTGCCATCGTGTTCTGCTGTATCCTGCTAGTTAACATGATTGGATCGTCACTCGGTTCAGCCATCACGATGAGTCGACAGGGCTTTGCGTTTGCGCGGGATAACGGTCTCTTCTGGAACGAAAGGTATCAATCAACATACAAGACATCAGATTCCATTACTGACAATCCACAAGACTCACTTACTTGTCACCTCGCACAAACCTTCCTACGTGGTCTATCAACCTGTCGTCCGCGATTGTTATCGTAATCGGTCTAATGTAGGATGATCATTCAGGGAATACAGACTTTATCTAACAGCCTGCAGTTATCTATTCTCTCTTACTGCGTTCAATGCCATCATCGGCGCTCAAGCCGTTTGTCAGATCATCAGCTTTGGTAAGGCTTCCTCGTTTGCTCTCCGACTACATTATTGCTGACTATGCACAAGGCTTTCCTGCTCTTTTACTTTTGATTACGAAACGATCAACGCTCCCTTCGAGTGCATCCTGGAACTTCGGTAGATGGTCAAGCATGATATACACTGTCACCATACTGTATTGTATTATAGTTGTCATTGTTGCGTTTGTAAGTTTATGGTGTTAACATATCCGATCAAGAAAGCTAACTCAAGTATAGATTCCACAGACGCACCCTGTCACTGCTGCAACAATGAACTACACAGTCTTGATCATGGGATGCTTGGCCGTTGCAATGACTGCTGGATGGTTGTTGGAGGGTCACTCTAAGTTTTCTCCTCCTACACATGATGAGACCTCGCTAGATGTACAGGTTATTGAAGGCGTAGAAGAAGTTATGGGGGACATGAAGGTGTCTGGCCAGACCAATGTTTATAAAACAGACACTATCTGATATATGAATATCAAGGAGGTGAATTCTATAGATAGCTTCTTTAGCAGTCACCAACATTCAGACATTTATTCTTTAGATTTATATTATAGCTTTTATAAATCGATAGCCCAGATGTACAGCCAAGACTTTTAGATCTAGATAGGACAAGCTCTTAGCATTCCAATCATCACATAGCTAGATATGATATTACATTAATACTTTGAGACATCAGCCAATCCTACTTTTCATATATACTCATCAGCTCTTGAAATGATTCATCCTCTAGAAGTTCCGCTGCTGTGATCCGGTTCTCGTGTTGGTAGACAAGTCCCCGCCGTAGTATCGACACTACAAGCCCCGACTCCCTCATTTCCACATCAGGACGAAGCTGGGCGAGCCTCTCATTCAGATCAAACTCTGAAACTATTTGCCAATTCTGCTCATACCATTTGTCCTCGCCTGAGCCACCAACGTGGTATGTTCCCTTCCAAGACTCTGGAAGGGGACCAAGCGTAGAAACTATAGATGAAACCACTGATGCATGACCCCAACCTTGGAACAAATACATTCCCGTGTATAGTTCAAAGAAGATACACATATAGCTCCACATATCGGAGCCAAAAGACGGGTGGGTGTTATGTACCCGTTCAGGAGCGCAGTATGTAGCAGGCAATTGCATCTTCTGACTCGAAGCACCAACTTTATGAGCCAGACCAAAGTCACCAAGGACGATGGAGTCTCCTATAAATTCCTCTTTTGGCTCCACAGGCATAACCAGTTCGCCATCTTTCCACTGCTCAGTCCATAGTTTCATTTTTCTGGGTCGTCCGATTTGCTTGTACTTTTCAGTTATACTGTTATTAAGAGGGCGAAGAGTGTACATGATGTTGGCAGTGTTCAAGTCTGTTTACTGGTTAGCTGTGCCTCGCTTTGTGTTAGGTGACTGTACCTGAATGAACTATGCCAGCGTCGTGTAGTGTCTTCAAGGCGTTGAGTAATTGCACTGCAAATCTCATCCTGGTTGCAATGGGCCTTTGTCTGGGAGGGTGATTCCTCAAGTTTGGTCCTTGGATGGGAAGGACGAAGACTCGGTGTTTACCATGAGGGCTAGGGAGCAGAAAGGTTTCGTGGTATACCAATAGATATGTCAAGTCTTCCGCCGAACCAATTATCTCACTCTGTACGTGATAATCACGCTCATCTGAACCCCCCAGCATCAAGATCTTGAGCGCAACATCTTTATTTTCAACCATATCCTGCGCCATCCAAACCGTCGAAAATGCACCATGGCCAAGTTTGTGGATAATGCGATACCGCTCGATAAGAATCTCACCAATTGAGATTGGGTAGCAGAAACCTCTAGGGTAGAGGTTAATATCCTCACAAGCGAATTCGACATCGGCTTCTTCATCTGAGTCAACGTAATCGCCCCAGTCTTGAGAATCTTCTCCTTCACGAGTTGGCTCTTCTATTATTGGCGCTGGCTGTGTTGAGCCACCGGGTGGAGAGTCTGTAGTCGGCATCCGATTCATAATTGCGTGTTGTGGTTTGTTCCGTATGTAGATAAAATCTGAGAAGAGTCGAGGTGGAGAAATCCGGGCTTCGGAGCCGAAATGCCGATGTAACCTAACATTCGGTAACCTTCAGCCTCAATCGGATAATTCTCATTCGATAGGCAAGTTCAATAACCGGGAATATAGATCTAAGCCTCAATCAAATGCATCAGTAATCTCCTCAGAGCCAATTTCTTCCTCGCAAACGTGTTCCGCGGAACGCATACGGCGTTTCCCACCTCGATTTACTTTCATCTAAATTCTGGACCCAATCAACGGCAGGCCTAGATCCCCAAGTTCAACTGTCAAGCCCCCTAGCTCTCCACCAACCTAAGCCCCTTTCAGCAGGTCGACACGCCTACAAGTTCAATCTCCTCCGGTTTTAGCAGGTCGACCCATTGAGAAGTCCGACGCGCCAAACCGTCTATTGCTGAATTGTTGCCGCTTTCATCATAGCCTCGATTCCCCTCATATTGATAAGACCCTGTAACTCCATCTCATTACTTTTCGTCTTCCTAAACATCTCTTGCGATATTATTCTTTCTATCATCAGATACCAGTTCTCTCATCATCAGCGGGCGCAGTAATGTCTTCAACAATCCTCACCAACGGCCGTTTCGTTGGCGACGGTGATTCGTATCGAGAGTGTATGATTGTCGAAGGATCTAAAATCACCTACATCGGATTTGCAGACGACAAAGCAGTTCAAGACGCAAAATCTCAAGGCGCAGAGGTTCTCGATCTTGATAACCGCGTTGTTCTTCCTGGATTCATCGACAGTCACGTCCATCTTTTATTCTTCGGTCTTTCACAGCAAAAGCTCGATCTTGGAGGCTGTAAATCCTTACAAGAGATTCGAGAGCGGATAACAGCATTTGCTGCTGCCAATCCAGATCTGCCCAGGATTCTGTGCAGGGGATGGCTTCAATCTGCGACGAATGGAGTTGCTCTTGCGAGTATGATTGATGACATTGACCCACGACCTATTTTCATCGATTCGAACGATCTTCATTCCGCGTGGTGCAACACCGTTGCTCTGAAAGAACTCCCAATTGATGAGATCAAGGCGACGTGTCCCGATCATATCACATGCGATGAGGACGGCAATCCAACTGGACTCTTGGCAGAATTGGCAGTTATGGCTTTTATCTGGCCTCATCTGATCCAATCACTCTCAATGGACGAGAAACTTGAAGCCCTGGAACGAGCTATTCAAGCTTATTCTGCAGAGGGATACACCGGCGTTATCGATATGGCGATGGATGCAGTGGCTTGGGAAGCTTTGCAGACGTTACGAGAGAGGAAGGGGCTCAATCTTCACATCGCAGCTCATTGGTTCCTTGCCTACGAAGCAGATGAGAAGGCCCTCGACGAGAAGATCCAAGAAGCCATCGACATGCACGCCAAATTCCATCCTTCGAAATCACCAGAATTCTGCATCGTCGGCGTCAAGCTCATAAGCGATGGTACAGTGGACGGGTGCACAGCCGCATTGTCATATCCCTACGGCGAATCAACTGATCTGGTGGAACCTCTATGGCCTGGCGAGGCAATGAACCGGGTTCTGGCACAGATCACAAAAGCTGGAATGCAATGTGCCATCCACGCCATCGGCGACGTAGCAGTCTCCCAAGCCATCTCCGCCATTGCAAGCACCAATAATCCCACCGCGCGCCACCGCATCGAACATCTAGAAATGGCCACTCCCGAAGACGCCCGTCGTCTCGGCAGTCTCGGCATCACCGCTTCTGTGCAACCCGTGCACAGCGACCCCGCCATTCTAGAAGGCTACGAAAAGCTCGTCAAGCCGTCTGCGTGGAAGCACTGCTTCCCATATAAAGAGTGTCTCGACGGCCACGCGAATGTAGCAATTGGGACTGATGCACCTACGGCGCGACACCTGCCGTTCCCGAATTTGTATAATGCTACGACGAGAAAGTCAGCGCTGGAGCCGGAGAGGGAGACAGTTACAAATGGGGATAGTGCGTTGACGCTGGAGCAGGCTATGAAGGGGGCGACGTATGGGGCTGCGTATTCCAGGTTTGCGGAGGGTTGGACGGGGAGGTTGGAGAAGGGGTTAAGAGCGGATTTTATGGTGTTGCCGCGGGTTGTGGAAGTGGATGGATTGTTGGAGATGAAGGTTGATGAGACGTGGTTTGGGGGCAAGAGGGTTTATAAGAAGTAATTTGCATAGATGTGGGATACATGTAAAATTCTGAAACTGTAACAATCTATGCAATATGATAATCATAAGAAGAATCTTCAAAGCAAAATCTCTCAAGATGGACTCTTATCTCAGCGTCGAGGCTATGACGATGCCCTCTCGGCCCGACCATCAAGCTAATTTCTGCTACCCCAGACCGCCCCATCCCGCTATCACTCCAACATCAACTCCCCATATCTTATCTCCAACTCACCCATCACAACATGTCCCGCTCAAGAACCGGCTGTTCAACATGCAAAAGGCGGCATCGGAAATGCGACGAGACAAAACCAACATGCCGTGAATGTCAAAAGAACAACCTCGACTGCGAAGGCTATGCTCTAAAGTTACAATGGGATGTAGGCGTTGCATCAAGGGGCAAACTTACTGGCTCTTCAGTTCCTGTTCTGGGGGCCGGTAATGAGAGGAAGCGGGGGCGGGAGGTTGAGGTTGAGGGTTTTGGGCAGTTCCAGGCTTTGCCACTTGAGACTAATAGCCTGGGATCGGATTCATTACTAGAAATGGGATATCCAGTAATCGAACCTGAAGAACCGCAGTGGCTGCAAAGAAGAAGTGCTCAAGAGAAACACCTCTTTAAAGAATGTAAGCCGCTCACCAACCCCAATCCATACCTGCTGACAAGCAAGTTATTCAAAAAACCGTGTTCCTGTTCTACTCCACCTCCACAGAAGACCCATTCCCTCTTGAACTCCAACGCCTCGCCCTCCAAAACGAACCACTATATCTCGGCCTAATCGCCACACACGTCTACAACACCAACCCGCGGAACCCCCCACCATTATTCCACGATCTGTGTAATCAAAGTCTCCGCCTTTTTCGCGAGCAGCTAGGTCGGTTTGATGGGACGTTGGATGGGGGTTTGGTTAACGCGGGTGTATTCCTATGCACTCTCCATGTAAGCCCCATCACCCCCCTCGAAACTTGGAAGTATTTATCGTGTATTGTAGTTGTTTCAAGGAATACCCTGGACAGCGCATCTGAACCACATGATGTGGGTATACCATCTCTTCCCGCAGTCTAAAAACGCGCATCGGATTGGAGATCTGGAATATCGTTTTTCGCTTGAGGCCATGGCGATAATGGACATTCCCACTTTTGTGCGCGGGCGCGATACACCAACGCTCGGAATCTGGGGGTTTCTGCGCGCAGCCCAAAAAGCGTCTTCAACGGGACTAGTCGGCGGTGTCGAAAGTGTCTCGGGCTTACCGCGAAGTCTTCTCGATATTTTTGGGAGACTGGCACATGATGATGTAGAGAAGGAATTTGCTGATTGGGAGGGCCACGAGGGATCTATCCCGCACGTTCATCTCTGGGAAGCATTCCGGCTATCAGGCATACTAATGAGTCGTCGACAAAAGCGCACACGAGCTGGTTCACCATCCAACGAAATGCTGGTATGTCGTCTAGTAGCGACCCTCGATGCCCTGTACGAAACTCGAAAGCGTGAAGAGTACACTCACATCCTCGCTACAAACAGCATGCTATATCCCTACACAGCAGCTCGTTTCGAAGTAACCATTCTCCAAACCCGACCAACGTGGGTACAAACACTCCGTCGATGCGGGAGTATCTGCGATGCATACCGCGACACGCCAAATGCACTAATTTTAGAGGAGATACTAGATAAAGCATTGGAAAGGGGCGATAATGAAGTTGATCTTGATAGAGAGACGAAAGTGAGAGGCGTTGAGCTGAGTTTGTTTTAGCTAGGCTGTTTTGGGATGGTCGACACGCGGCCAATGAGGTGTTACTGGTGGGTGGGTGGACCTGCTGCTTGGATGCTAGGGGCATCGGTACACCCCGCGAAATACCGATGAGTTGGTGAAAGATTTCTCCAGCATTGGGGTGAAGCCGGTTTCGGGGTGATAAGGGGCATTGCTATAAATCCGGGGTATCCACGAAGGATTGTCTGGCAGGACAACAGGCTTGACCTAACGGGTATCTCTCTTATTATTTGTTATTTTCGTTGATCACTCGGCGAAGATGGACAGCGAGTTGAGCTTTCCCCCTGGGACCTCCCGTCTCCTGAGTAAGTTGCATTATGACACCAATAGCCAATACTGACGTGTTATATCAGGTCGCTCTGAGATTATCCTCGTTCCAACACCCTCACAAGACCCCAATGATCCTCTGGTCAGTCCCCCCCTCCTCTTAGCATCCCATCTAACCATCCCCAGAACTGGAGCAAACGCCGAAAAGCATGGAACTTCACCCTGGTCCTCGCTGTAACAGTAGCATTCTTCTCAGCGTACGCCCCTATCTCCTACAGTCCCCTTCCAGCACTAACATCCTCAGCATTGTCATGCAAATGGTCCTATGGCAACAAATGATCATCGATATGCACGTAACCTATGACCAACTCAACTACGGCGTCGCCTTCAACTCAGCTGGTCTCGCCCTCGGAAGCTTTCTCTTCATCCCACTCGCTCGAAAGTACGGTTCGCGTCCTTGCTATATATTATCCACTGGGCTTATGGCTGCTGTGTCGTGGTGGAGTGGGAGGATGGAGACGGTGGGGGAGATGTATGTTACGAATTTTCTCTCGGGCCTGGCGGCGAGTATTAATGAAACTATCTCGGAGATCACGGTAAGTGATAATGTATGGGGAAGATGAAGGTTGCTGACGCGTGGCAGATTGCGGACTTGTTCTTTGTTCATCAAAGGGGTACGGCGAATGGGTTTTATATCATGGCTGTCATGGTCGGTCAATTCGTCTGTCCTTGTATCGTGGGTGTTCAAGCAGCTGCCCAAGACTGGAGGTGGACATACTATACCACGGGCATCGTCCTAACCATACTATTCCTCCTCTTTATCTTTTTCTTTGAAGAAACAAAGTTCATTCCCGTCACCGTCGGCGAAACACGCAACACCTCAAGCCGAGGCACACCCATACTCAAGAATCATCCTAAGGTTGATCCACCCCAAGCAGACATCCAAGACTCGGACCTCAACTCAGAAACTCATCCACCTCGCCTGACATACAAACAAAGAATGCGCTTCATAACACGCACAGACGAACCTCTCTGGCGCAATTATCTCGTCCCTCTCAAAATGTTTCTCTTTCCACATGTCCTATTTTCCGCACTTCAAGTAGCTAGCTGCGTCGCCTTTCTCATTCTTCTCACATCATCTATATCCATGATCTTCTCTGCACCGCCGTATAACTTCAACACAGCGGGTGTAGGGCTCATGTCGCTAGGTCCATTTGTTGGCAACTTTCTGGGGAGTGTTTACGGCGGTGTGCTTGGTGATTGGGTTGTTGTTAAGTTGGCGAAGAGGAATAAGGGGATTTTTGAACCGGAGATGAGGTTGTATATTCTGCTGTTGCCGGCGCTTCTTATGGGTGGGGGACTTGTATTCTTTGGAATATCTGCTGATAAGGTGAGTCTCGTTCTTATAGGGAGAGTGTTTCATTGGCTAATTCTATCAGGGTTGGCACTGGATCTATCCTAGTATTGGAGGTGCAATGTTTGGCTTTGGGATGGCATCTATGATCGATATCTCATGCACCATCGTCATCGACATCTACCAAACCGTATGTTTACCCAACCAACCCTGCAAGACAGTAACTGACAACTAGCAGCTTACAGCAGAAGCCTTCATCTCAGTTACGTTCATCCGCAACATTCCTTCTATTGGAGTTCCCTTCGGTGTTGTCGGATGGATATCGTCCATCGGCATCTCAAAGCTCTTCATCATCAGCGGATGCGTCGCTACCGCTGTCTGTTTGCTGTTCATCCCTTGTGCCATTTGGGGCCGACGTGTCCGTGAAAATACTTGGCGGATGTATGAGTCTGTACGGGAGTTAAAGGGAGCAGCTCGACACTAATATCATGTTGCGCTACAAAATTACAATTAAATACTTCAAAGGCTTATCTCCCATTTCTATCATTGTACAGAGTAGTGGCCGCCATAGACGGTATCGCAAATCTGATTAGAGCTGCTACATCCCATGTGGAATTCCGTTTACAGTAACATACCGAGAGCAGGGAGAGACACGGCTCGGGTTACAGAACTCAAATCGGAAAAGACCCGCCATGATACTACATAATATCATCATGCCAAGGTTCGACGTGGGGAATGATATGCCCGGCTCAAATACTGCTCGTTTTATAATAGGTTCAGGCCCTCCATACCTGCTTTATCACCGTAGATCTTGTCTTAACGCACGGGCACCAGATCCCCGCCTAACTCTGACTCGCTGGACGGGTAATTAGTGACCGCTAGGAGGGTTGGTCGCGGCGCCCTACATGTACCCGAGCCCGAGCCGGGCAACCTAATGCACTGGGAAGATCTGAGAATGGACAGAATTTGAAAGCATTTGTTTATCACATATTGGTCACGAAGCTTTATCTCCTAGTTTCTCTTGCCAACCTTATCACCGCATGGCTGGGTCAACCCCTCACGCTTCTAGTTACAGCCTTTATTCTCATGCTATCCGCTCAGGTGCAGCTTAAGTTGCTCAGTTTCGCGAAAATATCCGTTCGTTGTAATCCACATTTGCGTGGTTATGGCATACTCCAAAGACGGGTATATAACTGTGGATATCGAAGGCAAGGAAGGATAGATTACAATTAGCATGACTGTCGTCCCGCAGGATGACATGCACTGGGTGCCTTGTTTCCCGTCGCGAATGTGGAGCTCCTGGATCGATGTCAGCTGGTGTTTTGAGACATTGAATGACAATCCTGGTACGGGGAAGGCTTTTGCGGATGTGATCTGGTGATCTACCATGTTGACCTATCAATGTCGCTGAGCGTAAAGCATTGGGCCTCGGGTAGAGTTTTGTGAAAAGAGAAGACAACAAAAAACCAATATTGGGTCGCAAATGCGGTCTATGGCTTGTTTCGAAGACGTTGATTTGTCGGTTATACCTCGAAATGCAATGCCAAGAGAAGCTGAAAAGCAGGCTGGCGGTTCAGTACAGTTGGCGTGTCAGCATTTCCTGCTTCAAAAGGAACAGCCGTCCTGTGAAGAAGTTTTTTCTCCTCACATTCTTGTTCAGTAACTCTTGGTTCCTTCTTGGCGAAAATGTTGCTGTTGCCCCATCTCCTATCATTTGCCCTACTCAACAGGGCCTGGGTAGTCGCAGCGCCTACACAGCCTATGTCAACTCTCCCCAACGGTACAAGCGACAAAATGATTGGCTGGGTATCTCCTGATGCACGCAGGAATACGTGGGGCATTATTTGGAGCTGCCTAACAATTTTCCTTGTGTGTTCATGGAAATGTGTTCACTTGAACGTTCCCACGCATAACGAAAGCATTGCTGGATGGCACAAAATAAAGCTATGCTCAGGAATTGAAATACCGTATTGGCCTACACAGCCTCTGTTGTGGAAATGGACACGCAAGCTTCTCTGGATGGCTTTGATTGCTGTCGCCCCAGAGTATGGTGTTGCTGTTGCCTTGGCACAATATATCCAGGCAAGAAATGATATGAAGCAAGCGAACAAACAACAACATTCGACGCCACAGACAAATGGGTACGTATAACACTTAACATCCAGGCAATTTTCTGACCGACAGATATAGTCAGCATTTTTCCTTAGCTCATGCATTCTATGTTCAAATGGGGGGCATAATCGTATGCGATATTTCACCCTTATCATCAGCACAAGAAAATAAATTCGCTGGTACACCTTGGCGATTCGTATCAAAAGTTGAAATCATTACTTCGTTAAGTATGGATTCATGTGAATTCAATCATTAGGACAGGCCGGCTAACCTCTTTTAGGCCAACTGAATGAATCTAGAATAGTTCCAAGAATCACGGAAGAGGATATTAGAGACCTAGGTAAATCAGATGCATTTACCAAGGTCTTTGCTCTGATGCAGTGTACTTGGCTAGTCGTTCAAAGTATAGCCCGGGCCGCTCAAGGGCATGCTATATCCCAGCTTGAACTATCTACACTAGCCTTCATTCCGTGTGCACTGGCTATGTACATTCTGTGGTGGCAAAAACCGTTTGGCATTGAGCGAAGGCATATACTCCTTCGATTGCCAGATAAAATGGATAATCTGTCAGCGGACTCTGCATTCAGCATAGATCGCCTTCTAAAGACCGGGAATGGTAAGAAGCTTTTGAACATGAGAAGGAAAGATTCAGGGTCGGACATGTTTGGCCATCTGATATTCATGTCACCAAACAATTCGAACAAGCCAACCGATAAGGAATCCACAGATAATTTCATTGCGAAAAGAAGAGATACAACCGAAGGAACGTCAGCAGGCTCAACTGAAAGTACATCTCGAGTAGCGGAGGAAACAACAAAGGCAAAGACGCTAAAATCCTTATTCCGGAAGGCTCTTCTGCCACTTGTGCCGTCGCTTGTCCTGTACTTTACGGCCGCGGTGTTCTCGGCGATACACCTTGCTGCTTGGAATTGGAATTTTCCATCACATTTGGTACGGGAGTTGTGGAGATGGTTTGCGCTCGCTGCCTTCTTGACTTCGCTTACCCCCGCAGTCGTAGCAGGGATTGCACAGCTGCTCGCGAAAGGCCCCCTAAAGGAGAATACAGGACGGCTTTTTGAGATCTTCTTAATAGGTATTGCGGTGTTCGTACTTGTGATGTTCTTCTTTTATACGGTTGCGCGGCTTGTCATCCTCGGGTTGACTCTCTATTCGCTTTCATCCATGCCCGAAAGAGCTTATGGAAAGGTGAGCTGGATGGCCTGGATTCCTCACTTCTCTTAGGTTTTTCTGTTACGGAATTCCTTGGAATTCCTTGGATGAGAAGGGACTATAATGGGAATTATCTTTGAGGAAATGAAATATCCAGCTGAGTAACTGTATACCATCGCCGACAAAGCGAGCCATACTGCAAGTTTGCGAATACCTATTTGTACCACTAGAACCGCAGCGCGTTGGAATTATTTTTATGGCTAGGTTTCAAGGAATGATCTCTCCACAATGGTACACACTGTCTTCATAGTAATTGCGCTAAAGGTACATCGTGATTGCTCACAACCCTACTCAAGATCCGGCAGCTCAGAAGAATCACTATCATCATCCTCATCCTCAAACTCCAGCCCATATATCTTCCTCGCCGCAGTAATCGTCACATTCCCAATGCCCTTCTGGCAAACCAACCCATTAAACTCCCCCGCTGCAATTCTCATAAGCTCCTTGCCATCACCATCTGGATCCTCCGCAAATGTCATGAGTATGTATCCCACTGTAAACGGGAGCTGTTTCTCCTGATCAAGATAAGCCGGCCCATAAAGTCTTCGCAGTACTGGATCACAGACACTTTTAATCTGGCGAAGAAACTTCCACGACCACCGGTGCAGAACCAAATAGGGGAAGGAAAACTCAAACATTTCTGCGGTGAGGGCCATGGCGAGTGGCTTCAGAAGGGCACCTGCTTTGAGTTTACCGCCGTCTGTTGCCTTTTTCTTCTGTTTTTGTTTCTGTTTCTTGAGGTCCCATGCATCATCTGCTTTTACGAAGGCAAGCTCATCGTCGGAATTGTCCTCGAGATAGTTGCTTCGAGAAATTATGGAGTCAACGTTTTCAGGCGTAAGATCGACTTGTCCAGACTTTCGGAGATATCTCTCGAAGAACATGCGCGACACAGGCACTCCATCTTCTATACCGCGAGGACCAGACCGAGAAGCCATGTCTTGATGTCGCTTAGGCTGTCGCAGAAGACGACCCTTGTGGGTTGTGATGGCTGAAGCGGAATATCCCATCTGAAGAAGAAATCTGTTCAAATACTCATCTTTGTTCTTGGGTGGACTTCCAACAAAGAAGTTGGAATCGCCGAGTAAGCTCCGGACCGCATCCATATCTTGCCATCGATTAATGAGCAGTCCCTCTTGCTGAAGCGCATTGTACAAATGTGCAGGATACGTAACAGATCCCCAAGCATTTAGCACCGCAATGCCGATCTCATGCATCCCAGCGCGGAAGTGAAAGAGAAGCAATCCACTGAGAATCGGCGATAGGAAATGAATCCGATACATCTGATCATCCGTGACTTGTGCACCAACCTTCTGACCAACTCTCTTCTTGGCGAGAAAGACGGGGTCTTTACCGATCCAGGCGATAGACTGTTCCAGTTCCTTTAGCATACGCTCATTCGAGGCGGGCCACGTTTCACTCTTGAGGTTTTGGTGATGTTTAATATGTAGGTTCAGATCATTGCGCATGGCACTGGTCTGAGAACTTAGCGTCTCAAATACTGAAGCTGTATCCGCTCGGAGGATGTGGTGGACATCGAGAAGGATCTGCGTCGCGAAAACGAGATAAAAAGGTGTTTTGTCAGTCTTACCGAGTTCCCGGATTCCACGGATGAATTCATCTTCAACAGGATAATTCGGAACAGCTCTTGCAAGAGTCACCGCTTCAGTGAAGTACTCAAAGAGAATGATTTGATCTTCGTTGAATTTCTGATGGCCGTTCTTCCGTGATCGATCGCTGTTGGGATCATACGTCCCAAACGTTCCCTCTTTATAGATCGGAATATTGCTTGGTCCTAGAAGAGCAACTAGAGCCTTGAGAAGAATGTTGGCGTTGAGGAATGTATCATCCGCAATGTCATACATCTTCTCGTTCCCGCCCTTGGGACCCCACGCCTTTACCTCCGTCATAGAAAAGCCCTTCATTATAGCAAAGGCGATAGAGAACTTTTCCGAAACAGCGCAAGCACCACCATGCGGTTCAAATATGGGAAGAATAGGCTCCATGAGATTTCGCGCGAGGTCGATGCCCGTGTTTGTGACAAGAGCCGCAGTCGCGAGGTCATAGAAGCCATCTTTGTAGTTCTCCCAGAGAGCCTTGATGTGAGATCGAATATGCGTGAGATCATCAAGCATGACAGCGTAGGCTATCATAGCATCTTCAAGGGTGTTTTGCGGTTCAGCTTCGTAGGTGTTTTCATCGTCTTGAGCCTTTTGAGGACGGACGATATCTGGAGCATCGAGGAATTCTTGCGATGGCTCGTAAACATTGAGACCGCTGAAGCGGTTGGTTAAGTCTTCAATTGACTCGTATGATGGCGTGTCGGTGGGCATGCGTGGGCGGAGAACACTTCTCACGCTCTCGAGGACGCCGATGAAGTAATTATGCGTTGCGTCAGATTCATCATTTATCTCTGCTCCATGTTCTTCTAATTGAGCTCCGAATCTGGAGCGCATGTAAATAACGCGGTCGATAGTCTCGGCGAGAGACTTGGGCACTGAGATGAGTGGTTTTGACGAGGCGAAGATGTACTCTGCCAACGGGATAAAGTCTTTGATTGCAATGATGTACTTGGGACGAGTTGCTTCCACTGGAGCTGTACTCGGTGCTGACTTTTGCTTCTTGGCATCTTTTCTTGCCTTTCCCCTTCAAGCGACCTCCTCCTTTCGGTTGAGACGATTGCACAGCGGTGGAGGCGAGTAGATCAGCTGGGTAGCCGCACGCTTTGGCAGTCGAAGCGAGCCATGCTGCGACTGAGTCGGTGTCTGCTTTGTACTGCTGGTATGTGCCCTGCAGCGGCGTGAGGAGCATGTTGATGGAGGATTTGGCCCTAAGACTGCAACTCTGAGGCTCAGTTGAGGACCCTGATAAATTATGGAGGGGTCAAATCGAGGGGCAAAAAGTGCGCGATGCAAGGTCGTACGAAATTAAGATTGTCACGTGATATGTGAATCCCCTCACTCATATCACTGGCGCAGACGAAAGCCATCATTGAAAACTATACGTCAAAGAAATCACTTTTTTATGCTCAAAAGGTATGCTCAATCAATAAATTGGTAAGTTTGCTATCAAGTCAAGAATTGTCCGCAGATAAACACCTAAGCGTGGGTGAATCCATGACCCCAAGGAAGACCCAGAGGGTTCACGACGGTGAAGTCGCGCTCATGAGGGTTTCCCTGAAGGTTGCCCTTCTGCGTAGTAAAGTTCTCAATCGTTCCCAAGTTCTTGATTCTTCCCAGCAGCTTCTCGAGCACGCGGTAACCCGAACCAGCAGCATATCCGGGAAGTTCATGGCCCGCAAGCTGAACCTCATACCACGTCAGACCACGCTCCTCACCCCACTGTCCAACAGTACCCTCCTCACTGAGTCTTCCGCCATTGTAATCAATGTGGAATGGCACGTAGAACTGCTTGTCTTGGGGATACTTCTGGAAGCCCTTCTTGCCGTTCCAAGTAGCGTTCTGGAGGGCGAAGAGGGTTCCGTTGGGGGGGAGAAGGAAGTCAAGACGACCGACTCCGATGATGGTGTTGTTAGTGTGCTCAATGACGCGCTTGAGAACGTCGTTCTGGGCAGGGGCGAGAGAAGTGTCGCTGCGGCTGGATTTGGGGTTGCCGAAGCCGAAGACATTGTTGGGAGTGCATTGATACCAAGTCACGTCGGTGGGGGCGTTGAGGGCCTTCTTCACGTCTGTGCGGTTGAAGTAAACCTGGGCACCGGGAGGAGAATAGTCGCCCTGAACTCGTTAGTACTGGTTATACAAAAAAGGTAGAGATGAACTTACCTGGTTGACGATACCGAGCTGGCTGTAAGGATGGGGGCAGGTATCAGTGATGTGATAGATGTTGAAGCAAGGGTTCGAATCAAGAGCAGCGGAGTAAGCCCAGTCGAAGATGTCACAGGTATAGTTGCTCTTGGGGTTCTTATCGGCGTACGGATCGGGCAGAACAGGGAACTTCTCCGCAGGCGGAGGGAAAGTTCCATACTTCTTGAGATACTTCTCATACCCGCAGTGCTGATGCGTCCATCGTAGAGCATTCATGTACGTCTGGTTAAGATAGAACAAGTTCGACCAGTACTCGACGAACGGGTAGATGACAGCCTGCTGCTGAAGAGTGCCGTCACCGATGATGGGATCGTTGATAGCCACGCCGCCGAGCTTGTAGTAATCGTCATCGTTGGCGGTGATGAAAGCGTCGGCGATGTAGGGAACGTAGTAGCCGGCGTAGGACTCTCCAGTGATGTAGGTGGTGGCGCCCTTGAGCTCAAAGGTGTTGATGAAGTTCTTCCAGAAGCCGATGAACTGCTTGCCGAGCTCTACTTCGTTGGTGATGTTGGGCTTGCCTTGGCTGTAGCCTACACCGACGGGTTGCTCGATCCAGATAACGTTTGTGCTAGTACTGTTAGTCAAGCCACAGTCAAAGTCAATTGATCCACTTACAGGTTGGTCCAGCTGTAGCTGTTGGGCACGGGAGCGAGAGTTCCCTCTTGCCAGAGGAAAGGACCGTTCTCGGTGAGGAGACCACTGAGCGAACTGCAGCCAGGACCACCGTTCAACCTAGAAACGTCAGTAGTGCTCTGCAATCTATGAATTGGACCAGAACCTACCAAATGACAACTTCGTCTCTCTTAGCCTTCGGGTTGGTGCTAGGGAAGAACCAAAAGTACAACTTGCGCTCCTCTTTGGGATCCTGAGAAATTGGGAGCAGTCCAGCATAAGACTCTCCAACGTCGAACTTGACTTCAGGAATAGCAGTACCATTCACAACAAACTTCTCAGAATTCTTGTTCAGGAACTTGCTCTTGGATCGCTTCTCAAAAGAAGGCTGCTCCGGTGCAGCAGCGCGCCTCTCATCGTATCGGCGAGGATGCACGCGATTGAAGGCGTTGATGGCGCCTTGGTTGAAGGCATGGGACAGTGTCCCCAAAGCCAGAAGACTGATCAGACTGAACCGCATTTTGAAAGGACAGGTTTGGTCGTGCAGAGACGATCAATTCATCATGGCGGGGGAGGTTCTTATAGCTGCAGCCTGCATGTATATGGGTTGGACAGACATAGCATTGATCACCAAATTGATCCTGCGTCATGGGTAATCTGATGTCACAGCACGGAAACACGGCACTTGCACCATGTCAAGGATTATCGCTGCAAAGCCCAAATGTATGTACAGATTGACCGGTAAGAACGGCATCGTACATACAGCAGCACATCCATGTTGTATCGGGAACTGCCTCACTCGGTACAAGTGTGGAGAGCAAAAGTTCCGCCTCACAGACCTTCCTATCCTGGCGAGCTCTCTTCTCCAAAAGCGCAGGGATCTTTTGGGGGCGCCGATCTTGATTTCCTTCAGGCTTAACGGCAGTTCTACCCCTCATTCTCCCTTATCCTGTAGCTTGTCGCTTGTTTACTTGCTAGGCCCTTTCTAATCGTCATCGCCATTTTCTCACGCTACAAAAGGACGGCGGCGGACGGGGGGCATTGGGGTCGACAAAATATCCTTGCAATCTTACGTGGGGACCTTATCTCTATACTTGAAACAATTGGTCAACAATGGGGGATCTTTGTCTCGGTTAGACACGAGACGCATCCGATCTGCAGGAAGAGTACTCCGTACAAAATACGCAATTCAGTTCGTTGTTATCGTGATAAGCAAGCCATTTGCATTCCTCCGCATGCAAGCCACACGCGAGTCTGACAAGCACGAACTAAGAACGCCTCGCCTCGCCTCGCGGTCAGACGACACTTTTGGGGATAACCTTCCCGAGGTGGCTGAGATTTCGACAGAACTTCTCGAACCAATACCGCTTGTTTCTAGCGCTTGCTCCCTCGGACGCCTCGGCTTCTTCGTACTCTTTGTGGCACGATCGGATGTGATGAGCCGTTCCGGTGCAACGTGATGCTCTGTTCAACGATAACAATAAGGTTAATGAGACTGGTTTCAAGGGCCCAGCCTCCCTCTTTATTTTTTCCAGACAACCGCTCCATGGCTTGAGTGAGTTTTGCTGATCGCGCCACGTGCTGACCGCTTGATTACTGCTTTCGCTATAGCCTCATTTTATGGCTCATTGTTAGTCAAAACTTGTCAGTTGCCAAAAGTCAATTGAGCGATTCTCAATTAACTTTCCTGTGGCGGTTCGTATTCAAGCTTTTAGCTCTCAATAGTCACGACTGATGATCTTCTGCCGAGCCGTGTTAGCGCCCGTCGTAAATAACGCATAATACCGTGCCATTCCCTAATATTACATGGGACGGCAGAACAAAGTTTTATCCACAAAGGTTGAGACTGAGTCAAATAAAGTGCTTGGGTTTCGAGGACTTCATTTATTAAACTTTAGAGATGATCCCGTGTTGATCTGAGCAATTTTGTATTTCGGAGTATTTTTTAAAATACCTTCTAAAGTGGGCATACCCTGTAGATTTATCCACCGACCTAAGTCCAGGACCTTTGGCAAACATACATTGACTTTTCATATAATATATATGGACAATTTAAATAGAGTTAATATTCTAATTAGTTTTATACATTGTATTACTGCTTTAAGATAAATATAAGAGGGATAAGTAAAATGTTTTAAGATAAGTAACTATATAGCTTTTTAGTACAAATATCTTACTGTAATAAAGGCTATATTATAGCAATAATGTACACTCTTTACTACATAACCTTAAATACTTATAATATTCTATATCTAGAACGGCTTGGTAGGAAAGAGAAGTAGAATTTCATTTCGATATCTATAGGTCATAGACTAAAACTTTTTGTAAGCTAAGGCAAGATAGTTCTGTTTAAGAGCCCACTACCTCCAATTGTTTCCGTGCCGGGTATCAAACTATTACTATATTTCTTACCGCTGTGATTACCATATATAGGGAGTTCGTAGGAGCTCGCTGCGCCCGAGCTGTCGCCTTGGCCGCCGTATCTGAAGCGTACATAGAGAGGGCGGAGGACGGGGATTGAGGAGCAAAGTATTGTTACGGTGCTTTCGGTCGCGGATCAGATGAGCATGTTGGCTGTGTCGACTGCAACGGTGAGTAGATGAATAATTGATGGGGGCTGGATGGACATACAGATGTATTCACTGGCTTTTAATCCGTCGAGAGCGACTGTACGAACGATACCGCAGATACCAGCACTAATATTGTCAATTGAAAAGATTCAGCATAGGCCAGAATAACGGCTTACAACATACCGAGAGTTGAACCGTAAACGACAGTGATCTTCTCTCTGCCCTTCACAAGTGACAAACCATGAAAGAATCGCGAAATGAAAGTCTGCAATAACATCCCAAGCTACACATATTATCACATTCCAAGTATAAGTATAGAAATAACTCATATGCCACAGTTAAGCCAACCTTGAAAAAGTCAATCCAGCACGTCCCCGGCACAACGACAACGATACTAGAAAACAGCGTGATGAAGACTGTCCCCGCGGAACCGCCCGAATAAATGCTTTCTGGAATTTGTTCTGCACGATGCGCAGCAGAAAGACACCCACGGCGCACTTTCCTAGGCCGATTACCATCAGCCCGGCTACTTGGACGTATATCTGCAGCTCGACGGCTTACAAGTATGTATTTAGATTGCCAATATCAGCGAACTTGCAACCGAGACCGTATTTTGTACTGGCTGGTATGAGGCAGAGTAGATGATCTGAGAAACCTGCAGGCTGTTAGTATAGGTGGATGGCGTCTGGTGAACGTCGTACCAGTGCAATGATAACGAGGTAGTCATCTGCCCCAATAGAGTGTAGAATCTGAGACCTCGTGTATAGTCAATATAACGAACATTGCAAAGATAATGACTTGAACCCATAGCACTGTATTGAGCATCGGGCCTAGGCCTCAATAGTAACTCGTCATGATTGTAGCAACGAAGAGTGCTAAGCAAGCTACCTTCGAAAGGAGGACAAATGAAACAGACTGGTGTATTTCACGCCATCAGCTCGAGTGCAAGGCCTTATCGGTCCAGCAAGACTGGACATTGCCCCCGATCACACGTTTGCAATAGCTGAGTCCCCGGGAAAAGGAAAGGAGCGAAGGATCAGTCTCTTAGCGTGTTTCATTGCATTCCCAAAGAGGATTGTTAAATATCTTTTATTCTGACGAGATCTAAGCGAAAACCCTTGTTATCGCCATACTGTGTTTGGCACGCCAGAGACAAACTTACAAATGGTTGTATAACGGAGGTGAGTTGTGTTAGCTATAACCTGGAGATGAGGTAGACATGAGGTGACTGTTGGTTAATGCGGGCTTGTTATCTCTTTTCTCGTGGGATATGATATATGAAGGACCTCAAGATACCCTTGTAGCTTTCACCGTGGGAGCCTACTTTGTAGCAGAGTCCGAATACCTGGGCAATTACAGGAGCACACTTAACTAGATGTAATTGAAGGGATAAGATGATGTCTTACAGTCAATTCTGTAGTTAACCTGTAATTCTCTTGTCAACCAAGGGAACTCCGCTGGCAGAAGCGAAACCGCCAGAGCAACATTGCCCATTTTCGCCCCCAGAGGCCTTTTAAAGCGGCCCCGATGCTAGATTTTTATTACAGATTATTAGAGCTTCTTCGGGACAACTTGACGCGAGAATTTAGGGGGTTTACGGTAGACTTACTAATATTATAGAATATCGGATAGGCTAATCGTGGCTCAGCGTTGCGTTTATGAACCGCGCCATTTCGTCGGGCCGTTACAGATCAACCGTCGTTAACTTAACGGTTCAAAAGGGTTAATCAACGATTATAGGCCTGCTTGCTACGGGTGTCCATAAAGCGACCGGATCTTGCATACCCTTTGGCTCCGAGCCCATCACACATTCCTCGTCAATCATGCTTTAGCAACAGCTTATCTATAGCACCCTCAAGAGTGAGCCAAGGATTAAGACTTCGGGTCTCTTTGTAGTAGAGTTATGACAGGAAGAATTACCCGAAGTATCCCGCTTTCCCCGTGGGAAACACATCCTAGCATGAACTAGCTAAGCGACCCTGTTGTAAAGAGAGTCAGCAGAGGATAGGGCAGCAGCCCGTTCACCATCGATTGACATACTATCATGAGGAGCATTTCATACTCATGTCTGTGAAGTGGCAGCACGGACGTTACTGATGCCTACCTCACATGAGTCATCCTAGCGATGTCTAGTGCATTATCACGAAGAGAATAGTATGGCAATACTATGAATACTGTAACGACAGCAGCACTTCTTAGTCAAGTGTCCACCTTCTCATGAACCATTTCCCAGCCGATATCTGAAGATAATCTGTCACATAGAAACTCCCTGCATCCCTTCAGGTTGGAGGGGTAGCCTTTTAGTCCTGATCAAACCAAGATAACACGTGCCCTTTCAATGTACCAATAGGTCTGCTATCTACGAATACTACAAGCTAACTTATACTAAAGCCAGTATTGGACTAATTTACGACGCGATAGCGCGTCCCTCCGCATCAACCCATCAGCCTAGTAAGGGGCAGCAGGGTTCTTCCGCGTCACTAGTCTGGGTGAAGTCATTCTATTGTGAATCATGAACTTATTTATACAAGCGGCCTATCCCATTATCTATCACAATTCCCTTCATGTTTTCTTTTTCGACTTCACTCCGAAACATACAAAGACTTTTATACGTCACTTCTCACAATGTGCTCAGTTGGTTCTTCAACAAACGACTTCATCGCCACTCTCGATGCTGTGAACCCTAGTCAATTCGGCGACGATGAAGTCGAGCGTCTCCGTGTCCGTGCAGCTGCGCGTCGTTTACTAGCAAGAGTCGAAACGCCATATGAACGAGCATGGGGTTTTTGTTTCGAGCATCCTGCTGTTTTTGCAGCGCTGCAGACCGCGATTGACTTAGGAATCTGGAAGGCTTGGACTAAAGAAGGTGGAGGGGAGAAGACGATTGATGAGTTGGTCAAGTTGACTGGGAGGGATGTTGAGCCAAACTTGTTGAGTGAGCTATCATATTCCTGCCATGTTAGTTCAAGCTTACCTTTATTTAGGACGTCTTTTCCGTCTCTTGGCTGCGTTTTATGTGGTTGAGGAGACAGACGTGGATACCTTCAAGCCCACGCCCTTCTCGTATGCCATTGGTGATGAAAGTACCAAAGTCCGAGCGTCGCTCGAAGCAGCGTAAGTCTCCCAGCGATAAAGCTAACACGGCGGCTAACGGCGACTAATGAAATCTAGAACCTACCAGTACATCTCAGCAGGCCAAAATCTCCCCAAATACCTCTCCCAAATAGGCTACAAAGTCCCTACAGCAGCAGAAGACAACAACTATGCTGGCAGCGATCCCGATGGCCTCAACTTCTTCGGTCGTCTTCAGAAGAGTCCAGAGTGCTATGAAGCTTTTACAGGTCATATGGAGGCCTGGACGTCTTGGAAAACGCCCTGGACTAAGATTTATGATCCTAGCAAGCTGATAGAGGGTGCTGATCTCGGCAAACCACTTGTTGTGGATGTTGGTGGCAATACTGGTATTGATATCTCACAGGTTCTCAAGGCCAGACCGGATGTGCCAAATGGGGCTTTGGTATTGCAGGATCTACCGAAGATTATTGAGCGAGCGGACGTTGATGAGAAGATCACCGCTATGGTTCATGATTTCTTCAAGCCTCAGCCTGTAAAGGGTAAGTCTCTGCATTCTAATTAGATGGAAGCTCAAGTACTGATTGAAGCTAGGAGCCCGGGCATACTTTATGCACGCTGTTCTTCACGACTGGCCTGACGCCGAGGCAACCCAGCTCCTTCGAAATACCAAGGATGCTATGACAAAGGGCTACTCTAAGCTCTTCGTCTATGATATCGTGTTGCCGCCAACTAGAGCTAGTATTAGTCAGACCACTATGGACGTTCAGATGATGTCTCTTCTTTCTGCGTCTGAGCGAACTAAGAGTCAATGGGAGGAGTTGCTGACAGGGGCTGGTTTCAAGATTGTCAAGCTTTGGCCGGATCCTCAACAGTATGAGATGTTGATTGAGGCAGACATCGCATGAGATAAGGATGATAAGATGTCTAGTAAACAGTATATAAACAGTAACGAAATATCAATTAGTTTAAGTATTTATAGAGAGGGCTTATTTTAGTTATTATAACCTAACCCTAGGAGACAAGTAGATTTATGTTTTATTCACGAACAACTTATTATTTAATCTATAGATATACGCCTACAAAAACATTCAACTTACCTATCTGTCTGACTCTGACACGAGATCCCTACAGTCCAGAAACCACGCGGCTGCCTTGGACGTAAGTCCTCCACCATGACTTTTGCAAATGACAGGTCCGACTTCGCAGTGGCTTCGGCTGCTCAAGTCGCCACTGAATAGTATAGGCCTACGAGATATGTCGAGTACGGAATATCTACTACATAACCTCTGCTGGGACTCGGGCCGTAGCGGAGTGGGTCAAAGCGGCATGTCAAGATCCCGACTCGGCTAAAATGCCGACGATGGCAGATAGCCGCCCCCTTCGAATATGTTGGTGACAAAACGTATTAAAGTTAACTATCGCTTCAATGCCGCGATGTAGCCTTTTACATGCTGATAAAACGAAAATAACACACTCGTAAAACCACCATGGGCTCTGCAACAATAACTCCACCCTTTGGAGTCTACACCCCCGTTGTTACGTTCTTCAACGACGATGAGAGCATCTATTACGACGCCATAACACGGCACGTTAGCAGACTGCTTCAGGCTGGAGTACAGGGACTTGTTGTGCATGGCAGCAACGGAGAAGCTACCCACCTGTTGTCTGATGAACGAGCTCAAGTTATCCGACATATTCGTGGCTTGGTGTCCAAGTCGAAGAGCGATGCTGTGATCATCGCGGGATGCAGCGCAAATAGCGTTCTAAAGACGACACGTCACATCCAAGCTGCTTCCGACGCGGGTGCTGACTTTGCTCTCGTGCTGCCTCCGAGTTACTGGAGCGCGGCCATGAACAAGCACGTCATCAAAGCCTTCTATATCGGCGTACGAGTAGCCTTCCCCGCTCAATAGCATTATATACGCTAACTCCCTTCCAGGTCGCTTCTAAATCTTCACTTCCCATACTTATATACAACTTTCCCGGAGTCACCAGCGGTATCGATGTTGACTCGGATCTTATTCTCGAGCTAGCCAACGAGTCACCTAACATAGTGGGTGTCAAGCTTACATGCGGCAACGTGGGCAAGCTGCAGCGTATCTCTGCGTCGGTGGAAAACACAAGATTCGCCGCCTTTGCTGGAAAAGCTGACTTCTTGCTGCCGGGTCTCGTGGCTGGCTCGCACGGCGTCATCTCAGCCTTGGCAAACGTGGTTCCCAGAGTGCATGGCGAGGTCATTCGGCTTTATACGGCCGGTGACCTTGAGAAGGCAAAGAGCATACAGGCTGAGTTGTCCAAGGCTGATTGGGCGCTTCTCAAGTTTGGCATCTCTGGAGTGAAGACAGCTTGTGAGAAGTGGTTTGGTTATGGCAATGGAAGAGTTAGAAGCCCACTGCCAAATGTGGACGTGAGCAAGTTGAGCGAAGGAGACATTACTGCGCTGGAATCACTTGTCAAAATGGAAAAGTCCCTTACGGAATCGGCGACACTATAGGTTTGCTATCCGTGCGCTGTCTCAAGCAAGAAATCGCATACTGTTGGCTTAGTGGGATTTGATCAAGGAAATAATCACTGGACTCAGGTTACATGTCGACGCATTTCTCATTATTCTTCCATTTCAAGAAAGTTTTTACATAAATAACCCAATCGAACTTTTCTTAACCTGCCAAGCGCAGATTTGAATCAAGGAACCAGACAGATGTCTCAAGCTTCATCTTTCGAGGTATAAAGAGGTACGAGTCACATCTCCTGTGTTGTTAAAAAGCAGGTTTCCAGCTATGAGTACTGTTTTTAATGGATCTACGGCTCAAGATTGTGAATTAAAGAGCGAATAAAAATCACATTTTCCTTAGAGAATATCGTCCACATCCGTCGTGGTCGAAGCAGGACTACTTCACCACCTATGTTCACGAAGGGCCTAGAATTATTCGGGTACATCCCTGTGACTGATTCTTCGGGCATTGTCCGAGCCTGCAAGTTAATAATTCGGCTCGTGTCCGACACGTCACGGCTCAGCACGCCGACAGGTAGGCTACCCGAAGTGATGTTTCGGCAGCGTGCGGCTCTGTTTGTAGGACCCAGTCCGAAATATCGCGCGTCACGGATTTATAGACAAGGTTTATCGCTAGTTCACTGGTCTCATAAGCCGAGTTCCCCAGAACCACAATCCTCAGATATTGTTTGTATTCAGCTCCGTTGTGAGTGATAGATATCATGATCACTGCCAAAAGCCTCCGATTGCTCTGAACTCAGACAACTACGTAACCAACAGAAATGCCTTGGGAGGACAACTTCATAACGTGGTGGGAGAGCGTCATGTTGCCCACGAGTTCTCAAAGCGACCCTAGCAATTCTGGGAGCCATAGTGCTGTCATCCTTGGACGCGATATTGTGGGTGATGTAGTAGCTGCCATGATTTCCTCAGCATTTGTAACACCTGCCATGGTTCTGCTAGACAGGTAAGTCTTTTACCCTGAAGGTCAGGAAAATCTCAAATGACTTTTGGTCGGGGCCCTTGTTGAAAAGTCATCCTTCAACCAACCTATAATCGAAGGCCTCAGCCGCCACTCGAGACATTGTTTCAAGAAGCCGGTATCCTTTATATTTAGTCGGCCTTTTTGGAATAGTTTGGGTTCCGTATGCGGCGACATTTGGAACTACGAATGCTACCGAAACAGTCGCTTCCACACTCAATAGCACAAGCATGAGCAGTTTGTCGTTTGTCCCGATCTCACTGGTCAATGTTCCGCTTGGTATCTGGAAGGACCTCAAGCTGGCGCAGATATAGAGTTCTCAGACTACAAAAGGCGCAAAAGTACGGCAGGTTGTTCAAGGGATCTCGAGAGCATCGACGACGGGTTTCTTGATTCGGGACAGCGCAACAATGTTTGGCTCATTCACACTGCCTACGCTGCTTGCTTCAGCTGTTCCCGACTCGGTGTTTGCCAACGCGCATGGGAAAATCATGGCCACTCAGGCGACAGTGCCAATCCTGTCGCAATTTGTGTCCACGCCTGTGCATCTACTCGGCTTGGACTACTACAATAGAAACGGCGGAGCTACATTGATGGAAAGATTGTCTCGCATCCGAGACATCATGCCAGCTACCATCGTGAGATGTGTGCGGGTTCTGCCAACCTTTGGCTTTGGATGTTTATTAAACAGAAAATTGCATGATGAATATCGAGGGATATATAATTAACTGTTGAATAAAATATAAAGATCTTTGGTACAGTTGTTCTTGCTTGACAGGAATTGATTTGGTAGACTGTGACAAGTAGACTTGGGCCACCGTGATGTCACCGTATCGGGAACACGGATATTATTTATCCGAAAATCTGTTGCTTAGTCAACTTCAGCCATCATCCAAACCAACTCCACGCTCCACCAAAAGCTGTATTGTCAGTAGATAATCACACTGACGTCTCGGGGTCTGCTAATACCATATGGACCGGCAATCTCACAATCACGACCGCCGGCGCCGGCGCGTTGCACACTCCAGCCGGAAGCGTGCAGCCAGAGCGTAGGTGTTTCCCACCATCAGCCCAACGACTCACGAGAGCGTGCTCTCTGACCTTAATCCTAGATGCGATCGCTGTAAAGCAAGAAAAAGCAAATGTATCGAAACACGTCCGGGCTTATGTCAGAGATGTCAGGCCAGCAACCTCAGCTGCCACTTCGACAAGTATGCATCCTCTTCCTCTAATCGCCTTGTCCCAAGGCTTATTGACGTAATGCAGGGAGAGATTTCCTTCATCGGACGGCGAGACTCCAACACCTCGGCCAGTTGTATGTCAGAGTCAAGTCCTGGAAGGGTCCGAGGAAAACATTACTATTGATAATCGTATGTTGCATTCCCCTCTATGCAGGCAATCCTCGCTCATCCATCAAGACCCAACTGAGAGTATACTTTGGCCTCGTTTTCTTTCCAGGTTGAAGCAAGCTTTCTTCGTAGACTCTGTACCCCGTCCTGAAGACCAAGAAGTCGTCGTTACGCAAGCGGTTTGTAAAAGTATTCGGTTGTCTAACCACTTGCTGACATCTCTAGCAAACCGGCCACGACCACCGCCTCTCCGACAGCGAGTATGCACGCTTGAAGTCCGTAGTTGATTCTTTTCCCCCACGACCCGTGGCCGACTTTTTAGTGTCCGTGTGTATCAGACATGGTGTCGATATTTTCTTTTACTTTGACCAAGCTCAGATTATGGACGAGATTGCCCAGTTCTACACCAACAGCGCGTCACCACTTCGAACCGATCCAAGTTTTATCTGCCTAGCTCTTGGGCTGTTCGCTCTGGGAAGTAATTGGACACCTCTCGAGAGGCCGATCGACTCTCCGTTGCCTAATGGGGATGACAGTGATCTTGGCCGGGTCTTTTTCAAACAAGCTAAACTTTTGATGCCCGATGTGATCGAAAGGACTGACTTAAAAGCTATTCAGGCATGCTTTCTTCTTGGGGTATATCTGATGCCTCTAAATGCTGCTGGTTCATCCTATGTGTACATGGGCATGGCCTTGCGAAAGGCATTAGCTTTTGATCTGCATCAGAGTCCAGATGATCAGACGGTTGATGACCGGGAAAAGGAGATTCGGTGCCGACTTTGGTGGTCAATATACTCGCTCGAGCGGTCAGTAATACCAGAGGATGTGAATACCCTCTTGTCTAATAGATATGCAGCTGCACAACTTTAAAGCTGAATCGTCCCCCATCTGTCCCCGCAACCATCATCGATATACCCTTGCCTTCCCCGATGCCTACTCTCGACATGGACCAGAAATTCCGAAATCTCGAGCTCCAGATAGCCTATGCGCGTCTAATGCTGATCCTCGATGGCTACTCAGACTCAACGTAAGTGGTCTCAACGGACACATTCACAACTAACCTTGAGCAGTAGCTGGATTACTAATTCCTCAGCACCGGCTGATTCAAATAAAATCCAGGCTGAGCTACGGAACTGGAAGAGGTCTTTACCAGAAGAATTCGACCTGGAGGATACCGATCCACGGGATTCGAGATACCGAGCCATTTTCCATCTCTACCTCAACTATTACTATGCTTGGATCGTGATCGGTAAGGCCTCCTTAATCATGAGGGTAAGAGCCAATCTTCAAAGTCATCTAAGCCCAGGATGCCAACCCCGTCCCATTGATCAGACTACCGAGAATCTGGCTGCTTCCTGCACTAGAGCAGCTAAAAGGCTACTACAGTTATTCGAGAAACTGGTTCAATCTGGAAACTCGGCTCGGTTCTCTTTTACGGACTTTCAGGGTTGCAGCATTGCAACTATTATTACTCTCATCGCAGGCATCGTACAACGTGACTCAACTCACGATACCAGAGTAAACTTTGGTCTCCAATGTCTACGGCAGATGGCAGATGGGAACCCAGCAGCCGCAATAGGCGTCAAGTTCGTAGAAACACTGCAGTCCATATCTGAAGACTCAGCTCGAAAACTGCGCGCGTCAGGCACTTTCAGGGATACACAAGAAAGAGAAGAGGCAACATCGCCATCAGCGTATAACCACTGGGCAGAGTGGCTCGCGGCACAGAGTCAAGGAGACTCGGTCCCGGCAATGGAGGCGACTTCTGGGAACATACCAGTAGGAGGGACCCCGTCGATATGGCCAGTGTCGTTAAGCCTTGGCGAGACCTGGAGTGAGGAGGCACACACAGGGGTTGAGGCTTCGTCTGCGGCGAGACCATCGATAGCGCTGCCCATCGGAGCGTCAGGTTTGGAGATAGCGGGAAACGACCATCTCTCGACACTTTATCATGACGACCAAAACTTTCTCATGGGCCTCACTGGATTAGACGTTCTGGACTTTGCAGGGTATTCCTCTTGACTAGAAGTCGAATAGGGTCATGATCAGTGAGGTGTGAACAGGGCGCAGCTAAGCCGTCTAGCCCTCAAGTTTTAGGATGGGATTAGCAAAAGCAACGATGAACATGTGGTTGGTAGACACTTACAATGCATAAGATGACCATGAATGGGCTGAAATTGTTACACGCACAGCCAGTACTCTTCAATCTTAACAAAGCAGATCTTTGTCCTTTCGTTTCTGATCGTTTTATTAAGCTGCCTGCTATTCTGCTGCAATCCTCCTATTTGTATCCGATCCCTTGACAGTGGAAAAGATTTGATTTTGCGCCATAGAAGATACCTTTGTTTGCAATGATCGGGTTTATCGCCAAGATAACATCATTGAATGCTGTCAGTACTGTGCCTCCCTTCGAACACATGCAGCAATGGAAGCAGCTACATACGAAACATTGCTCTCATTAAGACCAGCCAGAGAAATTCGGGAGTTGTCAGCCATGTAGATATGGTAGGTTTCTTTCGCCAGGTCAGTGGGTATCTGACTGAATGTAATGGAGCATTTCATACCTCGCAACTCTTTGACAACATTTGCCGAGAGACCAAGGAAGCCAAACATTCCTGATTGCCGAACTAGATGCTTCCAGAGACCCGGGGTTGCTGCAGCACGTCATGTCAGTATGAGTTTATTTGACTGCCCAACGTGCTTCTTACCATGATCAAGCAGATTGTTGTATAAGGCGTTCCTCATAGATTTGATTCGGTCGCTCATGTTGGCCATGTCTTGATGCCAGGTTTCGGTGAGCATTGGATTGCTCAGCACAGTTTCGACGATCTTGGCACCGTAAGCTGGCGGGTTCGAGATTTCACCTCGTTGTATTCGCTCTAGCTCGGACGTCGAGTTGGTGGCCGCCTTAGTCGTGGATGTATGGAGAAGAAGGCATCCGACACGTTCACCTAGTGTACTTAGAAGCATAAAAGGATATAGAGCTGGGACCACGTACCATGAAGTCCCATATTCTTCGCGAAGGAAACGCAAACGGCTGCTTCTAGTTCGAGGTCGTTTACAAAGTGCCTTATAGAAAATGCATCTCGGTCATACGAGCCAGAATTGAACCCGAGATATGCTGCGTCGAAAACGGGAAACAGTCTCCGCTCTTTGACCGCTCGACCGATCTGGCGCCATTGCTCCTGCGAAGGATCACAGCCAGTAGGGTTGTGAGCGCAGGCATGTAGAATGATGACGGTACCAGCTTCTGCCTCATTCAACGCTGTCATATAGGCCTCGAAGTCTAATGCCTTGGTGTCTGGGTTGTAGTACTGAAACGAAATACACTCAAAGCCTAGTGATGCGAAGATATGCGTATGGTTGGACCATGTTGGCCGGGGTATCAAGATCTTTGGCTTTGATGAGCGGCAGCGGGCAATTAGCTTACCGAGCACATGAAGCGCACCGGTTCCAGAGAGTGTTTGGCAGCTTGCCACCTAGTTGGTAGTTAGAATGAAGAAAGAAATGAAGTTTGTTGATTAGTCTGTCAATTACCCGGTCTGTCTTGGACTTGTAAGCGTCCTTGCCGATGACTAGCTCAGCGACGCGTTCTCGAAAGCCAGCCAACCCCAAGATGGGGAGATATTCGTGGTCTAAGGCTCTAAGCCCTTCTCATCCAGAGCATCCAGAGCCCCTTCCACGCAGGGCAGAACCTGGGGCAATCCGTGTTCGTCTCGGTACGCCCCCTGGCCCAAGTTGACCTTGTTTGGCGAGGTGTCTTTGTGGTACGCTTCGGTCAGAGCGAAAATGGCATCAGGAGGGCTGTATTGTACGCTTCCGAAAAAGCTGCCCTGTGTTTGCGCTGGCTCTGTGATTCCCGTCATTGCGCTGTTGCTGTTGGTACCTCTAGCTGGGTTTGTGTATGGATAGCTGGTGAAGGATCTGGCAGAGCTAATTGAATGGATTAATGTGTATTTTCTAACCTTGTAACTGACTTATAAACTTAACTCTGCTACTACCTTCTAATTACCCTAAACCTTCTTCCCTAATTACACTAATATATATATTATTATAAAACTTTCTTTAAATTAAGCTTTTTTTATATATTAGTATCTCTTAAT
>JAAOAG010000013.1:0-75251 GCA_013186755.1 Fusarium begoniae | reverse complement strand
TATATATAGCAAGCTAAAGCTATAGCTTACTATTTATACGAGCACCTTAGGATAAATTGTTATTGTTCATTATAACTTTCCTCAATATAAACACTTAGTACTAACAGCTTACCTATAGTCATTAAAAAAAAAATAAACTAACCGAAGCTTAGCTTATAGTTAGCTAATACCTGTAATTTCGGTAATAGCGGTAGCAGGTGGCTATATTTAGTTTTAGCTTTAGCTTTAGTGCAGGAGGCGAAAAAAAATACATTTTTTTTTTACGCCTACCACTACGAGCTTGCTATGAAGGCGGGCTGCACTATTTTCAAAGAAAATGTGCTATGCTTCGCCGAAATAGAAGCTCTTCCTTTGTTAGGGCTATGAAATAGAAGCTCCTCGCACTGCTATATAATAAATATTTTAGCCAAAAACAGCACAGATAATATGCTACTGTTTGCTAACGAAGTATGCTTGCTGATTATCGGCTGTGCAAGCTAAAGCTCGGGAATAGAAATAAAGCTAGCTAAAGCTGATTATTATAGCGAATTGCTATAGTTCTAGCTAGCACGAAGGAAGTCCCTCTTATTGCTACCAAAGCTACAGCTAGCTCGCTACAAATATTAATGTAAATCTAATCCATCTTTTATATAAGAACTAGTTAGTACCACGAACACTTGCGCCTGGATGAAGGCTATTGCTAATTCTAAACCTGAAAAGGCTATAATAAATAATAAAGGTATTAATCCTAAAATGAAGAATATAAAACCAGAATTCATTATATTATAAACAAACCCACTTAATATGCTTAATAACATATGACCGGCAGTTATATTAGCGGCTAATCTTAATCCTAATGACACATTTCTAGCAAGGTATGATATTAATTCAATAGTAACTAGTAAAGGTAAAAGAGCTAAAGGACAACCAGCTGGTACTAATAAAGAAAAGAATTTTAGACCATGTTTTTGGAATCCTAATATAGTCGCACCTAATACTATTGTAAAACTAAGAGCAAATGTTAATGCAAAATGACCTGTAGAAGCAAAACTGTATGGAACCATTCCAATTAAATTATTTACTAATATAAATATAAATAATGTATATATAAATGGGAAATAAATTTGACCATTTTTAGGGTTTATTTGACCTATAACTATATTATGTATAGTTACGTATAAAGATTCTTGAGCTATAGATCAGTTATTACTAACTAATTTGTTATAGTTAGTTGAAACTATACTTAAAACTAATATAATTAAAGCTCCTATTGTTAAATATAATCCTATGTTAGTTAAAGATAGATGTAAGTTACCTCCTAAAACTTCTAAATTTAATATGTCTCTTATTTCAAATTGATCTAAAGGACTTCTTATTTCTTCAGCTTGCGCTAAGAATAAATTTTGTTTTTCTATAGAAAACATTTAGTAGTATTATTACTACTATAATATATAAATCTTTAAAAAGCTAAATATTTGCAAAATAGTAGCTAGCGGAGTGCAATGGAATAAAGCTATTCCTGTGTAGCAGAAATAGTGACTCAAGAAAAAAAAAGAATAAAGGGCTTTTAGCTTTAACTGAAAGCTAGGGATAGCCTATATAACTAAACTACTCATAGCTAACAGTGTGGCTTATATCATTACAAGCTCATATTTATTTTACTAGCTATGCATATTTTTCTCTAGCTATGCTATTAATATTCCTCCTAGCTAGCGCAGCCGAGCTATAGCGAGCTATAATTTAGCAAGCTAAAGTAAAGCTTTAGCTTGCTAATCCCTAGTTTTATTCTTTTTTTTATTAAAAAAAATATATTGCTTATTTTATGCGCGAACGATGCGCAAGCTACCCTACATATTTATAGCTATAGCATTATTAATGCTTCCTTTTAGCTTTTAGCTTGCTTTTAGCATCCGAAGGAATAGGGATAGCACTAATATATATTATATTTTATTAATAAACATACGTGATAAGAATAAACGCACTATTCTTGGTAATATATATTTAGATAATACGTATAGAATAAATACTATTATAGCAAAAGCAAATACTATTTCATTCATATAATAAAAAGGTACTAATTGTGGCATATAAATTTTGATTATGATAATTATAATACGTGCACACAGCGTCACTCGTAGGTAAAAAAATAGTATATAAGAGCTTTAGTCTGCTTAGCTATTAATGTAGGGGAGCTTTAGCTTGCGCAGCCCTCCTATTCTTTTTATAGCTAAGCGCAGCTAAGCTTATATACTATATATTAAACTATTCATAGAATAATCTAATACGTTTAAAATTAAAGAAGGATATACACCTAATATAACTGTAAATAATACTAATATAAATAATAAGATAAATTCTCTTTTATTTACATCGTATATACTTTCTTCTAAGAATCTAGTGAAAGAACCACCGAAAGATATTCTATTAAACATATATATGGTGTAGGCTGCAGAAAATACTACGGAAGAGCAAGCGAAAACACCTAATACTGGTAATCTTTCTATTATACTATAAAGTGACATAAATTCACCTACGAAATTTAAAGTTAATGGAGCACCGCAATTTCCTAAAGCTAATATAAAGAATAATATAGCAAATATAGGCATTAATTGAGTAATTCCTCTATAAAAATATATAAGTCTAGTACCTGTTCTATCGTACAGTATTCCACCTGCACATATAAATAAACCACTTGACACAAACCCGTGGGCTAAACCTAATATGATACTACCCTCTAATCCTTGTATAGTATTACTAAATACTCCTATTAAATATACTGAAGCGTGACAGACTGAACTATAGGCTATTAGTTCTTTTACGTCTGTAGTTCTTAGTGTACTAAAGCTAGCATATATTATTGTAATTACCGCTATAGTAAATACAACAAAAGTATAATCTAAAGAAGCTTTTGGTAATATAGGTAATATTAATCTAAATACACCGTATAGACTTAATTTTAATACAATTGCGGCTAATACAATACTTCCTCCTAAAGGAGATTCAACGTGAGCTTTTAATAATCAATTGTTTAAAAATATTGTAGGAGTTTTTACTGCAAATGATATAAATATTCCTATAAATAAGAATATTTGAGTTTTATATTCAAAATTTAGTTTAAATAATGTATCAAAATCTGTACTACCCATTATAGAAGATGTACTTAAAATGGACAGCAGTAAAAACAAAGAACCTCACAGTGTATATAAAAATAAATAGTAGCTCGCACTTACTTTATTATCTGATCCATATAAACCTATTAATATAAATAAAGGAGGTAATATACTTTCAAAGAATATATAGAATGACATTATATCTAATGTCATAAAAACTGCTAATAATAATGTTTCTAATAATAACATAATTATTAAATAAGATTTTACATTTTCTTTTATAGAGTCTCAATTAGATAATAATGCTATAGGCATTATTATTGTTGTCAATAATATAAAATATATTGAGATACCATCTACACCCAAGTAAATATCGAATAGTTGTACATTGTAGTGCTCTTGTACATACTGAAATTGATTAGAGCTGTTATTAAATAAAATAAACATAACTAATGATATAATTAAATTTATTATACTACTAGTTAGCGCAATGGTTTTAGTATATAACTCTGAATTTTTTTTATATGATCCTATACTAGCTACAACTATTGTTCCTAATAATGGTATTGTGATTAATGAGGATAATAACATATCTAGTTCCTTAAAAAGAGATCATTCAAATAATTTACTATGTCCGCCTATATACATGTGTCTCATGGCCTAAAAAAAAAATAAGTTTTTATGTGTACTAGCGAAGCTATTCGTTAGTTATAAAAAAAAATCACTATCTTTCTACTAACTTACCCTTATCCCATTTGAATCCCCAGCGATTATCATATCTTCTCGATTCATATAGGATAGCAAGACGTAGCATGAAAGGATCAGCAAAAGGATGGATAGATTCATTTACATCTTCATAAAGACAATCAACCGTCTGGGCGGGGAGGTAATCTCGCAGTTTATCTTCCTCTTTTTCTACTCTACCAAATGTATATCGCCTAGCTGCATCACTATGGCCACGCAAGTACCCTACAAACGCCTTTTCTTGTCTAATAGTAAGATTATGTGTGGAGCTTGCCCCCCTTCGGACTAAAACATGTTCACATTTACAACAGTTATTCCAAATATATATAATAAACAAGGAATTAATATTATAAAAGCAAATAAAATTGGTAATAGCACAGTTCAACAGAATGACATTAACTGGTCAAATCTAATTCTCGGGAAAGAGGCTCTTACCCAGATAAATATAAATATCATTATTGAGCTTTTTATACCTAAAGTTATACTATGTAAAAAGGCATCTACAGAAGAACTAGTTAAAATTTCTCTTAATTTAAAATATTCTAGAGATGTAACTCAGTTTATATCAAAAATATATGCATATACATAATTAAATAAATCAAATCAATATACAATGTCAAATTCTAATAAATAACCACCTAAAAATAAAATACTAGTAAATATACACATTAATACAATACTAGCATATTCAGCTAAGAAGAAAAAGACAAATATTACTGCTGCGTGTTCTGTCATAAATCCACTTACCAGTTCAGATTCCTTATACTAAAAATTATTAATTTATAGGGAGGGACTTCGTTAGCCCTCCTCTGCGCAGCCCTCGTCTAGCTACACATACATATTGCCTCCGGAGATTTAACTCTAGAGGGTAATAATTTTTAATTTATTAATCTTATATTTCCATATAAGTCTGGACTATACCTTATTTAATATCGAGGGCGGTATTCCTTACGAAGTATGCTTGCGCCGGAATCGCGCAAGCTAAAGCTCTTCGTCTGGCTAAGCTGCTCCTCGGTATTAAATGATCACATCTAGTCTCTGAAGATTCAACTTAAGTTGATTACCTGCTGATTCTCTTAATTAAGAAATTCCAGCAATTTGTGATCTTTAAAGAGGCCAAATCTGGTTAAATAGCCTCTGCTAAATCAAACGGTGCTCTATTAGTCTCTGCCACAGATCCTATAAAGAATATTATTAATATACATAATAGGGGTAAAGCTAATCATACTATTTTTTGGAATTGTACATTTATATTTAAATTTAGGCTATTTGTTATCATTATTATTATTAATAATACAGAACTTAACACTAATTCGTAGCTAATTAATTGAGCTGTACTTCTTAAAGATCCTAAGAAAGCATACTTACTATTAGCACTTCATCCAGCAAGTAAAATACCATAAGTAGCTAAAGATGAAACAGCTAACATATACAATATTCCTAATTCCATATCTCCTAATGATAGTCCAGGACCGTAGGGAATAACTGCATAACCTAATAAAGCAAATATTAATGTCACTATTGGCCCTAAGAAAAATAGTATTAAATTAGCTTGTGTAGGGGCTACATATTCTTTTAAGATTAATTTTAAAGCATCTGCAAATGCTTGTAGTAGACCATAGTATCCTACAGCATTAGGACCAAGTCTTCTTTGCATACTGGCCATAGTCTTTCTTTCGGCTACAGTAACATAAGCAACCACTAATAAAGCGGGTAACATCAATATAATATTTTCAATTATTGAAATAAGAGTAGGAGAATAATTCATTTTTTTTTTTATTTTTAATTCTTTTTCTCTGTTAATGTGTGCTAACTTACTAGCCCGTTTTTATATTTATATCCAGCAATATCTCTAGATATTCCTCTAGCTCTAATAAGCTAGAAGAGTAATAAAAAGGAATATAGCCAAGCTAACTTTGGTTTTATTGCTTTGTTTAATCTTATAATATTAATAATACTAATTTAGTGCGCTTCGCCCTTCGCGCTTCGCGCTTCGCTACATATTCCTGCAGGCTAGCTCTGTACCTTTATACACTTTTTTATTATAGTTCTACCTGCACTTATAAGGAAGGGTTATTCTTATAGCTAGCTGCAAGCAGTAAGCTGCAACTAATTATTGTATAACCATAGCTGCTATTAATGTTTATAAGAAGCATTTAATCTGTTAAATTCATTAACTTTATCTAATATTAGGGAAGTATAGTTAACGTTTTCTTTCTTTAATTTACCCTCTATTTCTAATCCTTTCTGTAATAAATCATTAATTTCTTGGCCACGTGTTGTTATTAAACGATCAATAATACTTATTCTTCTGCTAAATTTTTCAGCATCAGTGTCCGACATATTACCAGGAACATCTAATGACATATTACCCGCTCCATCTGTTATAACATTTATATTATTAGTTAATATGATATTGTGAAATTGACTTATAAAATCGGAAAGTTGAGGTAATAGTTCATTAATCTTTAAAGTTATTTCTGTAAGCTCTACCGGGGCAGCCATACTTTTTAACGGAAGATCTGCAAATACATGAGGTCTAGGTATATGTATATCTTTATATAATAAAAGATTAATTAATTTTATTTTCATACTTTTTGTTATTGTAATTTTATTATAATACGTGCACACAGCGTCACTCGTAGGCAAAAAAATAGTATATAAGAGCTTTAGTCTGCTTAGCTATTAATGTAGGGGAGCTTTAGCTTGCGCAGCCCTCCTATTCTTTTTATAGCTAAGCGCAGCTAAGCTTATATACTATATATTAAACTATTCATAGGATAATCTAATACGTTTTAAATTAAAGAAGGATATACACCATCTAATATAACTGTAAATAATACTAATATAAATAATAAGAGAAATACTATTTATATACGGGCTGCGTAATATTTTTTTTTAATAAAGCTCCTCGGCCGCCCCCACTTTTAAGGAGCCGAAATTAGTAAGTTAGCTAGGTAAAGCTCGATGAAGCGAAGCTATAACAAGCTAAAGCATGAAGAAGGCAAGGGTACCTTGCTTACCCCTCCTCTAGAATTCGTGCTTTAGCTTTTACAGCTTAGCTGTAAAAGCTAAAGCAGTAAAGCAGGCCAAGCTTTACAAGCTAAATTAGGTATTAAATGTAGGTATTAAATATTATGATCGAGAAGCAAAAATAGCCAAAAAAAAATTTTTTTTATTGATTTAATAGACTACTTATTATCTACAAACTTAACCGGGGTATAATATTAATATTATACTCTATCTCATCTCAGGGTCGAACTAAGATCTAAATATTAGAAGTATTCTGCTCTGCCATTGAGCTAATGAGACTTGGAATATAACCCCCTCTTAGTATATATCCTATATACTAAGATGGGCTATAAGTCCATATTTATAGATAAATGGTAACTACTTATCTAATCCTGTTCGATGCGTATGTGGCGAACAAAGAGCTTGCGCGATTTTCTCCGAGAGCTTTAGCTTGCGCAGCCCCCCGGGTAAACTATAGTTTGCTTTATGGATAGCTTTATTGATTTTTTTTTTAGCCTGGCTATAAGCAGCTTGCGCTAACTAATGCATGGATATCAAATTAACCAGATAAAGATATATATAAAGCTAAAAACTAAAGCGCATTAATTTTAGCTTTGTAAAGGTAGACTAACAAATGCATGAGGTTTAGGTGGGCTTGATAATCCTCACTCTAAGCTAGTGTAACTTCTATTTAAATTCGCTTGCAGTACGTCTGTGTAGAATCCAGGAGTTAATCAAGGATTTCTAGATGCAACTTTTCCTTCCACTAATTGTGAATATACAATATATAAGAATAATCAAGCAGCTATTACACTCACTATAGAACCTATACTACTGATTAAATTTCAACCTGCAAAAGCATCAGGGTAATCACTAATTCTTCTAGGCATTCCTTGTAAACCTAAGAAATGTTGTGGGAAGAATGTAAGATTACATGTGTGGACTATATCTTAACCTTTTAATATATTAAAAGATTTCCTTCGTGTAGTCTCTGAGGATCCTACTCATAACAGGGCTTGTTATTTTGGTTTCCTGCTGATTGTCTAGATACACTTAAGATTTTTACTTTAATATTTATTAAAGTACTTAAGCTTTATGAGAGTTTCCAGCATATAGAAGGATTGTAAGGGGCTAATCTTACGCTTTTTGTCTAGGTAATGATTGTAATATTCATTTATTATTGTTAATAGTTACCCATTCATTTGTATCAATATTATTTTTTATTAAACTTCATCTAACTTTAAAATGGTTTTTAGCAGCATTTATAGAAGGGAAAACTAATTCCTCCTCTAATTCATTGTAACAAAATACGAATTTACCTCCTATTCCGTATTGAGGTGATAATTTACCTTTTAATCCTTTACTAGGATGACTATTAGTTGCATAGAATAATTTTATTCCTTCAATAATAGATTCTTTTGTTTCATCCGAAGTAGTACTACCAAATTTAGGGTGATTTTGCTTACTAAGCTTTTCTTTTAATTTGTTAATAGTTTCAATACTATGCTTGAAACCTGAACTACTACCTGCAATAGTTAAAACATTATATACAGGTTTATAGTGATCTATCCACTTTTGTTCTAAATCTAAACAAACTTTGGGATTATTATCACAAAATTCTTTAATTCCTAAAGAAAAATTATCTAAACCGTATTTTTTCATTGCTCTAATAATTACAGATATGGCTGGTTTATCTGAATTATAATAATAATAATAAATTGCCATTCTTCTAGTTAAATTAACACTGCTACCAACATATAATTTATTAGTTTTGTTATTTATAAAAACGTATATACCTGCTTTTTTTCTTAACAATTTATATATATCTTTTTTACTTTCTTGTACATTATTAAAATAATGAATAAACTCTTCAGGATTAGGTGTACCTTTAGGTGCGCCACCTACCTTTGTGATAGAGCTATACAATCTTTTTACCTTAGCAAAAAGTCTTCCCGTTTGTCTAACCCCTATGAATAAAAGTCAGAATTGAACTTTAGCTAAATTTAAGTTATAATTTAAACCTAATATTTTAGGTATTCAGAAATATCATCCAGCAAACATTGCGAATACAGCTCCCATACTTAAAACGTAGTGGAAATGCGCAACTACGTAGTAAGTATCGTGGAAAGCTATATCAAGTGATGCATTGGCTAATACAACACCACTTACGAATAAAATACATTAATCATTTAATCTTTCATAACTAAATATGTAACCACTATAACAACCTCCTATTTTAGCATATTTTTTAATTGTACTATGACTAATATTTAAGTCTCTTTGTGCATCCGTTACTCCTTCATACTTACGTATGAAATTTTTATTAGTATCGTACACAAATATTCCTTTTCTAATATGACTCATATTATTAATATCTAATATTAATTCTTTACATTCTTTATGAGTTCAATTCGATATTAAAGGATTATCACTTATATTATAAGGTATATTGGTAAAATATCATTCACCTCTAAATATAGTTTGCTCTTTTATAGCCTCAATAATAGTAGGGTGATTAGATTTAATTAAATGAGCTAAAGATGAAACGGAAGGGAAAATAACCAATAAATTTTTAAAGGAATCATAAATATAAACAGGATAAGCTGATTTAGCTTCCATCATTCTTACTTTACTTTCCATAGAATGACTTTTATTATAAAAAGGATTATTTTCACCCGTTAAAGCTTTAGCTATTAAACCTTTAGTTGTATCACTATGTACTCTATTACTTGCCAATTCAGATAATAATTGTTTAGTTTCTTCTGTATGCTTATATCCTAAAGAAGAATAACCTTGCTTTAATACATTATAATAAGGCAATATAGATGTTATAAAATAAGTCTCTCTAACAGTTAAAACCTGGGGTTCTACATACTCCACTATTAGTAAAGTAAAGTTAGATTGACCATACTTAAGTAAAGCTTTTACAATTGGCATATTAGCATTTTGTCTACTTTTTAAGAAAGTATTGTTAAGATAATTTTTCATTCTAGAAGCTAAGTTAATAGAACTACCTATATAAGAATGCCCGTTTATGTTATTTATTAAACAGTAAATCCCGGATTTATCTTTTTGTTCTTTTAAAATAGAAAATCTATCCTCTTTAAATTGAGAATATATCTTTAGTGGGGTATTCCTTACGAAGTATGCTTGCGCCGGAATCTCGCAAGCTAAAGCTCCCCCTACTAAAGCTACTAAACTTTTTGTATTATCTTCTTTACTAGAAGTTGAGTAAAGGTTACGAAAGCTATAAATAGAGAGCTTGCGCGATTTTATCCGAAAATATGAATTAGGCGCAAGCTCTCTATTGTTACTAAATGAATGAATTAATGCATTTTTATTTCACGGACTATATCTTCTCGTAAATATATTACGAGGATCGCGTGTAGTCTCTGAGGGCCCTGCTAAAGCATTAAATACCCGCAGGTTCCCTGCTGATTGTTCAAAATTATACATTGTCACTGAATATAATTCTAGTAGTATAATTGTCAGAAGTTTCCAGCATATAGCGATCTTTAAAGGGAGAACTAAGTGGTTTATTAATCCTCCTATTGTAAACATAAATACAAAACCTAATGAGAACAACATAGAAGGTGTCATTTTTATAGATCCTCCATAGCAAGTAGCTAATCATGAGAATATTTTTATACCTGTAGGTACAGCGATTATTAATGTAGCAGCTGTAAAGTAAGCTCTTGTCGAACTTAGTAATTTGGACAGTATCTTAATTTAACGTAATATGTTAAATTTCTTGCGTGCTTGTCTCTGAGGATCCTTTTGATGAAATACTTTTAATTTTTTTGATACCTTTCTCTTCTAAATGTTTACCCTCTGTTATCATAATATAAACTTTTCTAAATTTAATATAATCTACATATTTACCCGCAAAAATATTATATTTATCAAAGTAATTAATTAAATGAGCTGCAGTTTTATATCCTGTACTTTTATAACATCACTCACCTGTATGATATTGAGAAATATTACCCATTTCTAATTCATTATATAATAATCTTAAAGGTATTACATCATTTTGCTTTAAAGAAAATTCTAATCTTATACTATGTCCAGCTTTGTGTGTTTTACTTTTTACAACACTTATATGGAAACATCCATCAGCTTGAGTAAAACCCGCCAATCAATAATTATCTAAAGATAAAGACATTAAGGGAGGTAATATATTAATATTAAAATCTTCACTATAATTATGTTTAATTAATTGTTCATATTTATAATTACTTACAAATTTCCCATTAATTAAAGATAAAATAATAGATAAGCCTTCTTTATTTTTACAAATATATCTCACAGCTTTTTTATCTTTAATTTTATATATATTACCGTGACCTATACGTTTTTTAATAAGGTAAGCCAAAGATGAATCATTTTCGGAAAACATTATATGTAGTTCTTTCTTATCGAATCAACCATCACCTTCTATTAACCCTGCTAAAAAATAACCAAGCTCTTCATCATTAAGATTACTATTATGAATAGGGACATGCTCAGATATTTTAGGTAATTCAGCGCTATTCCCGTAGGGAATCAGAAGCTCCCCGTAGGGAATCAGAAGCTGCTCCCTTTTATTATAAGTATTTTTAGTAGCGGCCTTAGCCATTGTACTAAAACAAAAAAAGTTTCCTGCTGATTGTCTTGTTAAATATAAGTAGATTGTGCCTAACGCTATAAAAACGAGTGGACTACTTAATCAAGAGTTTCCAGCATATAGCAAGATTTTTACCGTGAACACAAGTTTATCCACGTCTAATCCTACAGTATACATGTGATGCAAAATTGTTAATAAATATTTTCTATTTACCCATACGAGCTTGCGAAAAAAAAAATGTCTTTTTTTTTCGACTTCGTACCTGCTGTATTATCACCTAAAATCCTGAAGGCAAGCTCTTGTATGCTTCTTTCACAAGAAGTATCGGACTATATCTTCATCTTTATGCCCTTCCTGTTTTATTTGTTGTACTATTATTTAAATTAATTTGTTTTTGCAGAGTTCTTACTTGGGATAATCCTTCATCAGTTAAATGTAATTTATTATACACTTGGTTATGAACAATTAATCATTTCTCAAAAGAAAAAGCTTTTTTAGTTTGTAAAGGAAATAATTTAAAGTATACTATCACATCATGCAATGCTTTAAATCCGGTAGCTGTATAACGATAAACATCCTTAGTTCCAGATCTTAATGTTACTTTACCAAATCCAAATAATTCGTATACTTTATTTAGTATAACACCATCTTTTTGATCTAATATATAACGCATTTTGATTACATGACCTAATGTATATCTAGAGTTTGCTGTAATAGATACATTAAAGCATCCTTCAGCATCAGTAAACCCTGATAATCAGCCATCCTGTAATGTAACTGGAACAGGAGTATTATTTAACTTTATAGTTTCAGTGGCCGAAGGCGCACCAAAACGATTATTTAAAGCATTAACCCATAGAGCTAATTGTTTAATTCTATGGCTTTGAGCTAGATTACCATTAAATAATAAAGCTAAAAGTAAAATATGTGAAGGGTTATCTACCATTCATCTATAAAAATCATTATTTTTTCCACTCTTTCCTTGAGGAAAATGTTTAACAACACCTATGTTAAATTTAAATTGTATTTTATGAAGTATATCACTTTCTTTTTGAGTAAGAACAAAACGAACTCTTTTACCCCCATCGTAGGTTTGAATAGCTCCATCTCCCTCTGCAAACCCAATAAATCAAGTTAATCATTCATCAGATAAAGGGTCTTTATTTTTAAATAATGTATTATAATAAATATGGAATGCGGAGAGCTTGCGCCTAAAAGATGTTTCGCGTGTAGTCTCTGAGACACTCTGTTTGTTATCCTTTAAGGAATACAGGGACAGATTGTCTGCTGATTGAGTATAGCTAATTAGATTTTTACCATACAAGGTACTAATTAGCACTAAACTGTTCCAGCATATAGCGAAATTAATTGTACTCCCTATATCACTATAGGGCGAAGCCATTGTTACTCAACTTCATACTATAAATCCTAGTATTCCTATAGACATCATAGCATACACCATACCTATATAACCAAATATTGGTTTATTTGAATTAGTTGATATAGTTGTACTAATTATACCGAAAGCAGGCACAATTAATATATAAACCTCAGGGTGTCCGAAGAATCCATTTCTTCAAATTTAACTTACTTATTAATTCTCTTGTTAAATCCAGGTACCTGTGATATAGTAATCCAGGGCTTGTGCGTATATCTATAATACGGAAGAAATCGACTGTACATTAAGCAGCATTTCAGCCACCTACCAGTGAACCAGTCTGTAGCGGTCACTTAAATAACCGACGGTCTTCGAACGAGAATATTCATTGACCGTTAACACTAGTATTGCTAGTATTATTATTAACTTTTCCTTATATTAAGGCGGAGCTGGGCTATAAAAAAAATATATTTTTTTTTATATAGCTCCGCCTTAATATGTACAATAACATATATTCAATCATATATGTATTATACTTAAGAGTTGCAAGTAATATTGACTAAATACTAACTAAATCTAAGGTATATTCAATATAGAATATTTACTCTTTCGGATCTTATATCTTTTTACATCTGTCCTGAGAGTTTCATAACTTGTACGTTAAACCTTGACTTTTTTTCCCATATTTTAATTAAATTTATTAATTAATCTAGCTTTTTCTTTTAATTCAATCCTTTTTATTGGATCTAAATGATTTTTATTTAATAAATCAGCATGTACTTCTTTTCATGCTACATACGAAGCAGATTTTTTCGTAATTAATTTATAGTTATCAAAATAAGTGAATATATTCTTAGAGTTATCTAATCCACCTATTCTATATTCATAGACATTGTGACCTGAAGCATGTTTTGATACTTTACCCCCATTAAATAATAAACAAAGATGTTCAAGTATTTTAACATTTTGCTCTCATTTTTGAGCAATATTGAAATTAAAACTAAATCCTTTATCTTTATTTATGGAACAAGTAAAACAACCTTCTCCGTCAGTAAAACCTAAAAGTCAATTGTTATCTAAACTGGGTAAAATTGAAGTATGTTTTACTTCAACTGTATCTAATTTAATTCTTCCTTTAGATACTCATGCATTAAATCCTTTCACAAATTCTTCAAACTTTTTCTTTCTACGTGGTAATATAAGATTACCGTTAAATAAATGAACAAATAATTCGATTTCTTTTTTATTTTGGGTAAGATATCTACTTGTAACTTTTGATTGAGGTATTACTTTACCAAATCCTAAAGTTTCTTGTATAAATTCTAATACATAAATATCTATATTACTTTGTGTAATAACGAAACAAAGATCGCCTCTTTTATTTATTATAAAAGATCCTTCACCCTCTGTAAATCCTATGAATCAAATTAAGAATTTTTCTGAGGGTAAAGAATTGCCTGGTAAATATTCATTATATTTAAAGTAAAAGGACTCTAAGTTAAAATTACAGAGCTCGCGCCTTGAAGAAGTACTATACTTTAATTTAAATGAAAAGCTAGATTTATTGGCTATTTTAATTATACCTATAATAGCTAAAATTGAATAGTTCATTAAAATATCTCTCAAGAAAAGATGTTGGAATAATATAGGATCTCCTCCACCTGCTACTTCGAAGAATGATGTATTAAAATTTCTATCTGTTAACACCATAGTTATACCCAAAAAAAAAATTCTTGGTCTACTAGACCAGGTCTCATGGTTAATTAATTAACCTCATAAACAAAATTGTTTACGGTAGACACTCAATATGTCTCCATATTGTTGGGACTATATTTTATTTGTATAAGTTATAAAAATTATTTAAATGATCTCAATTAAATTCAGTTCTTTCATTATTCATTTGTGATTTAATTTCAACTATAGCTTTAATAGATTCAGGTTTTGTGTGATTTTTAGCTTCAAAATAAGACAATACTTTTATTCAATCTTTATAATTTAAATATTTACTAGAATATAGAGGATATTTTTCAAGATATTTAACTAATATAAAATTACTATTTACATTTGTAGTTCTAACTCTATATTCAGGTTTTGGCTTATTCATTCTGATTTCTTTAACCGTGGAGGATAAAAATTCAGCAATTAAACTCAAATATTCCAAATTATTTTCATTATTATGATCATTTTGTCTTTGAGTTAATTCAAATTTACATTCTATTTTTGGGGCGCAAGCTCTAGAACCTAAAGTTGTTCTTACTGAAAAATGGCCATCGCCATCAATAAATCCAGCTAATCAACTGTTAGAATCTATATTGCTTATATCTTTATTTTTCTTTTCTATATTTAAGAGCTTGCGCCCAAATCTTGAATTTAATCAATCAATTAATCTATGTAAAGCACAAATTTTAGGCGTTCTCATATAACCATTTATTACATTGGCTATTAAAAGTATACCTTCTAATTTATTAATTGTCAATACATAAGCATTAGAACCTTTTCTTTTAGAAATAGATCCATGATTTAATTTAGATTGTAATATTAAAGCTAAAGGAAAATCTCTTGAATCAAACAGTATTTGTATTGAAGGGTAGTATAAGTCACCTTTAGGTGATCTTTCTCTTTTAGGGACTATAATTGTGCCATCCCCTTCAATTAAACCGGCTAAATATGAAGAAAATCTAGTATCAAACTCTTCAGTAGTTGTATTATTATTAAATAACAAATTTCTTTTTACAGAAAAGAATTTACGATATATATCTAAATGATAATTTAAACATACAAATTTTGGCGCATAGTCTCTGAAGATTCTTAATAATTTATAATTAAATAAGCATCCTGCTGATAAAGATATAATAAATAAATATATCTCTTTCCAGCAGTTGGCCAAATTTAAAGCTGGCAGTACTTTACCAGCTAATACAGGTAATGATAATAAAAGTAATACTGCTGTTATAACTACTGCTCATCCGAATAATGCTAATTTATGTAATCTTATTCCTGGCGTTCTCATATTTACAATTGTTGTTATAAAATTTATCGATCCTAATAAACTACTTACCCCTGTTAAATGTAAAGTAAAAATAGCAAGATCTACACTTGGTCCGCTATGACTTTGTAATCCTGATAATGGAGGATAAAGTGTTCAACCTGTACCTACTCCACCTTCAATTATGGCTGAAAATACCAATAATATTAAACTAGGGGGTAATAATCAGAAACTTATATTATTTAATCTAGGGAATGCCATATCCGGACCACCTACCATTAAAGGCATTAAAAAATTACCAAACCCACCTATTAATGCTGGCATACGTTTACTCATAATCTTTCGAGTATGAACGGACTATATCTTTATCTTTGAATATTCTAAAATATTCACTAAGATATTTCACGTGTAGTCTCTGAGGAATCTACTCGATAACAAAATTATCTTTGGTTTCCTGCTGATTGCCCAATCCTTTAAAATGTCACTGTATTCCACTGCTAACATATAGTCGGCGGTACTAGTTTTAAAGGCTCTAAGGGGATTCCAGCATATAGTGAAAATAAAGTAAAGCATTTCTGCCTTACCCGGCCATGCCTTTCTATTTAATCTTTATATGTAAACTTTCATTTTCCTCTATAATAACCCGATTTTATACCTTTTAAATATTGTCTAATAGTTGCACGATCTCCTTTTAAGTGATTAGCTAAACTTGTTAACGATGAAAACTCCTGATTCTTAGCAGAATCATCTTTAAATTCAGCTAAAATAGAATTAGAAGCAGGGTGTTTAACTGTATATAATGCACGTTTTTCATTTACCAACTCTTTTATTCCTTCTAGAGTTAATAAATTTGTATTTTCAGATTCTTCTATTAAATCCAAAGATAAAAATAAAGCTTCTAAATATACTGTACCTGCGTCTAAGCAGTTATTTAAAGTTTTGTGATGAATACCTATTGAATCATACATATGTTGTTTGGATTCAAATATATATAATAAAGTAAAATCTTCTATGTTATATATATACACAGGAGTACCTCTTTGTTTACGTAATCTATCTCTTATTTCTTGGCTCATGGGTTCATGATAACCTGAACTGCTTGCCACCAAATCTACATTTAAACTTGGGCTTAAAGTATCTATAAAATGTTGTTCTAAGCTTACAACTTCTTCTAAGCTAGATTCTTCGTCCATTATATAAATTGTAAGATTTGTATTTTGAAACCCGTGTTTATTAAAATAACGTAACACTCTACGTGCTTTAGTTTGAAGAATAGAAGGCATAAAGTAAGAACTTATTCTATTATATAAATTAATAGAATGTCCTACATAAGCATGATCTTTACTTTCTCAAACATAAACACCTTTTTGGTTTTTCGATACTTTTAAGATAAGATTTCTATTATTAAAAGGGTTTTCTATATATACTTTAGTATATTGCGGTATTTTATCTTCATCGTTATTTTTATTAGAATTATTGTTATTATTACTATTTGTAATAGTAATAGTATTGTTTTGGTTATTATTGAGAGCACCTCTTGATCGGGCGCTAGTTCGAAAATTAAGATTAAATAGTCTTCAATTATCGACCATGAAGAATATCATTAATATAGCGTGAGCTGTAATTACACTGTTATATAATTGATTATTAGAAATATATTGAACTCCTGGCCCACTAAGTTCAAGTCTAATTAACACTGAAAAGGCTGTACCTAATAATCCAGAGAAAAGAGCGAATATTAAATACAATGTACCTATATCTTTAGCATTTGTTGAATTAAATCATCTTTCCAGACCCATAGACATTTGTGATCTTAATGTTAAACTAGGCTGGTGGGAACAACTTTCCTTATCTAAAGACAAAATTAGGAAATAATTTAAGTACTTTTTGTGAACATAATTTTTCACTTAAAAGTTATTAACTAATATTTTTAATTAATAATTACAAGCGAACTTACTCTGTGTCGCCAAAGCAAGCTCTATTCCTCTAGCTATCCTCCACTAAAGACTAAATTTAAGAACTTGCGGCCTACTATAAATTAAGGTAATGTAATGTAATAACTGTTCTACAAACATATTATATTTTAATTTTAGTGTATTTTTTGTAATTTCTTATCGGCAGATTTTTCGCCGAAGCCGAAAAATACGCCTAGCACTAGCTAGTCTTAGTTACTACTAAAAAATATATAAGTGAATAATCATCATCTGATTTAGCTTATTTCTGCTACTTAGTTTTAAACTGCAGTAATAAACCATCCAGCCTGATAATTTATCAAATTATTCGACTATGGTTACTGATAGTGCTATATACGGGGTATATGCTTCTAGTTTGCTAGCTTGTGAATACTAACTGCCTAAATATATACTCGCAATCTAGCTACCATAAAAGTACTATTCTAAAATATTTAAAATACAAATATTTATTTTCGCTTACTTTTGTTTGCTTAACCCCTTCTTGTTTTCTTCGTACTTAATTTTGTCTGATTTTTATAAGAAAAAAGATAGGCGGAGCTAGAGCTTTAGCACGAACGAGAGCTTTAGCTTGCGCAGCCCCCTTTCTAGAAAAAAATAGCGCAGCCCGTATAAAGCTTTAGCTCTATTTCATAGCAGGCTTAACAGAAAAGCAGGCTACGATCATTTATATAATAACGACCATCGTGGCTATTTAGTGTAATTATCATAGTATAATTAAGCTATAGGGTAGCTTGCGGGGGGGATATTTCTTACGAAGTATTCTTGCTATGAAATACGCGCAGTTCTCTAACGAAGTATGCTTTATAAAAAAAAAAGAAAATTTTTTTTATAGCCCTCCGAGAGCTTTAGCACTAACGAAGAGCAGGGCGCAAGCTCTCCCCCCCCCCTGCTTTATAAAAAAAATATTGCACAGCCTTCATAGCAAGCTACTAAAATGTATTTAGGCGGAGCTATAAAAAAAAAAATATATTTTTTTATGGCGCTAGCTCCCTCGTGCATTTTTTTTATAAAAGCAAGGGTAGTGCGTAATAATATAGTAATACTATAACAAAAATTCATCTATATTAATAGTAACTTATTTATATTTATATATATTAGTTAATATATCATTAATAAGCGATTAAAACTTATTTTATATGGTAACTAATAGCGAGCTTTAGCTTGCTAGCAAGCTAAAGCTCGCTACAAAAAAAATGTTTTTTTTTCGAGCTTTGCTAAGCCTTCATAGCACTGCCCCTTAAGGGGCAGTGCTACTAAATAAAAAAGATTAAGGAGGAATTGAACCTCGTACAAATGATCTGCAATCACCGTGTAAAACCGTCTACAATCTTAATCTTTGCCCAGTACTACAAAGCCAGCGCCTTGTTCAGGGCTAGGTATATTTTTAGGCTTCGGCGGGCTATAAAAAAAATAAAATTTTTTTTTATAGCCCCTAATTATTTGGAAGGAGCCAGCTCTAATTTTAATATGCTTTAGCTATAAATATAAAGCACTAGCTAGCTAATAAATAGCTAGCTAGTAGTTACAATACAGCACTACTCTGTAGTCAAGGGCAAGCTTTACACAGCATTATACTTATATATTTTTGGCATTATTTTGTAATTCTAAATCTACAAGAGTATTTTCTAATATACTTACTGCCGGTAATATAAATAAGAAATGAGAAAAATATAACGCAGTACTTAATTGTCCTATTTCTATAAACGGACTTTCTACGTGTTTAGCCCCTAATTGCATTAACATTAAAAAATTCACTAAAAACAGGTAGAAAGCTATCTTGCTTAGGGGTCTAAATTGTAAACCTTTAGTTAACCCTAAATCAGCTTTAGGTAATAGTAAAATAATTAGTATTGCAGCTAACATTGCGATAACTCCTAATAATTTATTAGGTATAGATCTTAAAATAGCATAGAAAGGTAATAAATATCATTCAGGTACTATGGCAGGTGGTGTTTGCATAGGGTTAGCCATTATATAATTATCACTATCACCTAAAACATTAGGCATAAAGAATACAAAGATACCTAAAACAAATATAAAGATAAATATAGTTATTAAATCTTTAAATAAGAAATAAGGAGCCATAGGCATTCTATCATAATATACTGGTACCCCTAAAGGATTACTTGATCCAGCTGTATCATGTAAAGCTATCATATGCATTAAAACTAATGCCGCTAATATAAAAGGTAATACAAAATGTAAAGCAAAGAATCTGTTTAAAGTTGCGTTATTTACGCTAAAACCTCCTCAAATGACAATTTGATTATATATAATTTTTAATTTATACTTTATATCCTTTCAGATATAATTAGACTATGTCTTGAATTTTATTTAATACGCAGCTATATAGCTAACGTTATAAAACCCTGGGGTTATCGTGTTGAGCTTATTGTTGGTTTAACTCACTCATTAGTCGTTGAACGTCCTTAATTCCTTTTAATTAACCGAATTAAGTTTCGCTACAAATAATTTAATAACTAGGAGGTAAGTTTGTTATTAAATGTTCTTGTAATTTTCCCCATTTGCCACTAAAAAAATAAGGCAATAGCTCAACCCGTAGCTTATAGAATAGCTAGCCTTATCTTTTTAAGGAGCCCGTTCTACAGTTTTGGGTAATGTAATTTACTATAACGCATAGAATTCTGTAAATTACTTAATCATTTCATATATTGAATGTACTTTAACCCAATTAAAGGGTGTAAACCTTCGAAAGAAAAGAAATTTATAACTGTTTGAATATCAGATTTAGAACTAACACCAAACTGATTAAAATTATTAGTAGTGTCTATTTTTCTGCTAGTATTAAACACTAATTTAAATGCTTCAAATAAATTTGTATGTATTCTTTGTTTTAATTGAAAACAACCATCATTATTGCTTTTAATAAAAAAAGAACCTTAGCTAACTTTTTATTTACTACACCGAGCCCAGCGCAGGTAAATAATTTATAAAGTTAAAGCTAAAATAAATTATTAGTAATAAAAAAGAGTTTGTGTCTATATTCCTATTTTATACAACATTGATTTAACCATGTAAGGTTTAACTAATTCCCTTACAATAGACATAGAACGTTGTCTAATATATATTCTAGGTTGAGTTTGAGTATGAAAACGTAATGTACAATCTATATTATATCTAATCAATAGGACATTCATTAAGCGGATTACGTCGACTAATTCATAAGAATCAGTACAAATAATTAAACCATGTTGCTTGGCTGATCCATCTCCCATAATAAGATGAGCTAAAGCTACAGGAGTTAAAAGATTGTATATATCAGATGGAACTCTTTTAACTTTATTAATATAAAATAAAGATCTTAACTCAGAAAAACATGGTAACCCTCTAGTACGGAAATACAAGGCCAAATCTATCTTATCCTTTCTAACGCTTTTCACGAAAGTAGGGCAAGTATTGCAATAGTGGCAAAGTATTGAAAAAACATACAAAACGTAACTTGAGTTTTTTAAAGACTGTTTGAAAGCTAAATGAGGGAGCTCGCGCCTTCATGTGGTTTAGCTGAAGTTAAATAACCGTCAGATAAAAGAATTCCTATCACAACACTTTTATAATATGGAGGTAAAGCAATCATATTTTTAACTACTTTTGTAACACGACCTGTTCCTACTGTTGAACTCAAATTAGAACCTCAGACAACTAAATTAGTATTTTCTGGTTTAACTGTATATGTAGAATAACGTCTAATTCTTTCTTGTTGTTTTAATGTTTGCTTAAGATAGTTAAAACCTTCCCTTCTAGAAATTAATTTTTTATAATCTTTTTTTACTCGTTTATAAGTAAGAGGATTATTTTGGATAAACTCTATAAGACCAGGATATAATCAAGGAGTTTTAAATCCTACAATTCAATTTTTAAAGAAATATAATAATGTGTAATCTTTTGGATTTTCCGGTAATTTAAACACATCTTGAATGTTGTCTCTTGATGGTATTTGATCAAACATTTTTATATCATTTTTTAGAATATGCATAGCCAAATTAAACTGATTAATTCTAGTTTCAGTTAAAAAGAATATCTTATTATGTATTAATAAAGGAAATAAAACTTCTTGTAACTCAGTTCTATTTATTACTAATTTACAACTTGGACTTCTTAAATCTTTATATACATTTACACTACCCAATTTTAAAGTAGAATGAATATATTCTAAAGTTGAAATATCTTCTATGTGTAAAGAAATAACTAATTTCATAGTTATAAATCCTTTAGTTGTTTTAGTTATTTGAATATAACCATCTCCATCTATTAATCCGACTAAAAAGGCTAAAAAAGATGTAGGTAGGTTAACATAATCTCTTTTATCTAATAATTTATTCATTTTCTTTAATGCGTTTTTATGTACATTACCTATTGTAGGCAATATTGAATATATGAAAATCATACTAATACCCAAAGCTGTAGTTTTTATTGACTCAACTATATCTTGTCCAATTCATGGAACAGCACTAATTAAATTAGTAATAACTGTAGCACCTCATAATGACATTTGTCCATAAGGTAAAACATACAAGCTTGCTTATTTACTTGCATTCTCATATTTATCAGTTTCATACTTAATTGCAGCTTGCAACATATTAATATCTGCATAAGGATGGATATTTGTATCTTTTATATATATACAAGGTTGTGTAATATGAATACGTATAGAAGGCTTTTTAGCTCATCTAAAACCAAAAGTATATAGATCACATGTAGAAATATCCTTTTCTAATAAATCAGTCAAGATTTTTTCTTGATGTAAAGTCAAGTTATAATCTCTAGTGGCAAAACCCATGTAGTGACATCTTTTATTCGGTTCCACAGATTCATTATTAGTAATTTGTATAAATATTTTTCTGGAGATGGGATAATCTCTATTTGGGTTAGGGTTCCGAAAAAGTAAGTCTCAAGTATAATTTGCGTTATTTAGACTTGAAATAGGAGGATTTGAATTAGTTCCCATTAAAAATATATATATGTTTAATAGCAAGGCTATTACTAAAAATATTCATTCTATATGAATATGAGAAATTTTATCCAAAAACCACCCTATATCATAAAAAGGTATTGTAACTATAACTAACGGGAACGATAGATAAGGAGAAATTGAACTTTCTAAAACTATTGGATATTTATTAAAACTAGTTACTTTACCTGATTTAACATAAATAAGCTTTTTATACATATACCTGCCAATAAATAGATTAGTTTATTTTACTAAAAAAAATAAGCTAGAATAACTTTGAATTCGTATATTCTACTAGTTAAATTATATTTAACTAGAAGCCTCGACTGTGCATTAAGCAGCATTTCAGCCACCCACCAGTGACCCAGTCTGTCGCGATCCTCTAGAGAACCGACGATCTCTTATTATATATTATAATACTTTGATCGTTTTCACTAGTATTGCCAAAAAATTAGAGGGGCAACTTCTAGCTTGCTAAGCGCAAGGAACTTTGTTCACCGCCTTAATTTTTCAATAACCCCGTCGGGTTATTCCACTTTTATCTTATTTTCTTCTAGAAGTTACATAAGAAATTTAACTTGTGGGACTATAGATTAATAATAGTTTATTTGTAATTTACAATTCAACGTTTTAATAGTACTTTCTTTTCAGTTTTTAAAGCTCTATATATTGTTTTTTGGTTACAATTTAAGCTTAAAGCCGCATCAGTTATACTACTATATTCACCAAACACTGTGTTATTCTCAATATTATAAAGTATAATAGGTTTAGAAGCTTTTCTCATATTATCTAATGCTTCTTTATTAAACTCTACTTTATTTCTATTTAAAGCACTTTGTATCATTCTTTCTATAGTAGTACTACTAAATTGTTTATTTTTATTTAAGTTACCTATTAACATGCGCCGTTCTTCACTGTAATTAGCTTTCATTTTTATTCTATCTAATTCAGTATGCTTATAACCAAAGCTAGACCCGGCTTCAGTTAATATATTATAATTAGGTAATAAAGATTTTAAATAAAAATCTTCTACATCTATAAGGTTTTTATTATTTTCTACAGTTGTTTTTTCTGTAAATGTTTCTAATACTATAAATACAAAGTTGTCTATACCATATTTATTTACAGCTAACTTTACTATCTTACTTACAGTAAGATTGATTAAATGTCTGTAGAATCTAGTAAATAACTTATCAGTAGAAGCAGATCCTACATAAAAATCAATAGTAATCTTATTTAAAATTAAATAAACACCACTTAGACCTTTTGTTTGATCTTTAATCTTATCTTTAGTATTTACATATCTAAGATCTTCAAATATAAAAACTGGTTTTATATTTTTATCTGTTAAAAATTCTGAAACAATTTTAGAGGAGGGCTGATTATTTACTGAAGAAGTACTGTAACATCTTACTTTTTTAGATAAGTACCATTATATCTTGTTGAATTAAAAATCACACCATTATTAAACCATTTTGGGCTATGTTGATAACCCAGGAATCCTGTAACTATCATAACGATAAGGATTATTGTACCTATAACTCATGTCAATGTTCTTGGTGCTCTATATGATGCGTAGTATATACCTCTTCCTATGTGTAAGTACACTAAAAAGAAGAAAGCTGATGCTGTGTTACTATGTAAGTAACGTACTAACCATCCATTGTTTACATCACGCATAATATGCTCTACAGAATTAAATGCTTCTAATACTGAGGGATTATAGTGCATTGCTAAAGTAACTCCAGTTACAATTTGTATAACTAAACAAACTAATAATAAAGATCCGAAATTTCATAAGTAACTTATATTACTAGGTTGTGAAGCGTCTATTAAATAACCATTAGCTAATTTTAATAAAGGGTGATTTTTTAATATTCTCATAATAATTATAATTTATTTATAGGGTATATAAATATATTTATACAGCGAGCTTATTTCTTCCTGCATAGGAAGGCTATGTAATAAAGCATAGCTTTATTACATAGCCAGCTAATAATGGATATATATTTATTTATTTATTTTTTTAGTATTCTTATATAGCCCACAGTAAGGCGCTAGCTATGAAATATAGCTAGCGCCTTACTGTGAACAGCTAGAAGTATACATTAAGCTGTATAATTTACAGAACTATTCATAGCTAACTTTTACAGTACAAAGTTCCTTGCTAGCTATAAAAAATTACTTTTATAGCTAGCTTTATGATACCTGCAATCCAGGAATATAACTTCCCTCCTTTGTGTGCTATGAATATATTTTTTTATTATCCTGATATTATGTATCCATATCTGGGGAGGATATGGATTAGAAGCTTTGCAGAAAAATACGGTGCGAAGCTCCCTATAAAAAAATTAGCGTAGGAGAAAAATGTAAAAAACTATTAAATTAGCACATACATATACTGTGTTCCCTATCAGTTCTAACTCGATAGCTTTTCAGCACCAGAAAAGACTACGCGCTTTAGGTCACACCGTGGTAGATTATATTCCACCGCCTACAAATTGTATAGCTAGAAGAGCAGAGAAGTTGTATGCTAAAACTGTGGACAATTCTTATCCTTATCCTTAACCCTACGGATAAGGATAAGAATTAGATTAGGATTAGCTCGCATATTATTTTTGTATCCTCCCTATCCCTGCGTATTTCATAGGATAGCTTTAGCTTGCGCAGCACTGATTATAAAAAATCCGCTATATATCCACAGCACTCTTAAAGACAATTGTCTATAAGGTAAAACACACAAGCTTGCTTATGTATTTATATTGTTATATTTAGCCCTTTCATATTTAATTGCTACTCCCAACATATAAGGATCAGATATAGCAAGGTTATATGAATATTTTTTATATATACAAGGCTGTGTTATCTGATTACCCTTATCTTGAGTCCACCTTAAACCAAAAGTATACCTATCGCACGTAGAACTATCATTTTCTAATTCTCCTGCCAACTCTTTTTCTTGTTTAAGAGTAAGGTTATAATGGCTTCTAGCGAAAAAACCCCGGTAATCACACTTATTAACCCAAGATTCATTAATAGCCATTTGTTCAAATAATTTTATAGGAGGGGGGCTATGAAATAGAAGCTCCTCCCCGGGATAAATTTTATTTGGCTCCTTGTGTAGTTTAAAAAGGATTTCCATAGTTTAGGTTGCCTCTTTTATACTACTAATATTAGGCGTTGGACTACTTTCCATTCTAAATATATAAAATATAGATATTATTAATAATAGAGCTAGTACTAAAACTATTAATTCGAAGCTAAATTTACAAAAAAATCCCCCCCCGGAGGTGGTTAGCGCCCTAACAAAGTGTATTCATCTAACCCTATATTTTTTATTGATTTAATAGACTACTTATTATCTACAAACTTAACCGGGGTACATTATTAATATTATACTGTATCTCATCTCAGGGTCGAACTAAGATCTAAATATTAGAAGTATTCTGCTCTGCCATTGAGCTAATGAGACTTGGGGCTATTAACACTTTATAAATATACTACGAATGTTTGCAATACGTTGCACCGTAAGCAAGCAAACATGCACTCTTTTATTCTAATATCTATAGATTACCTCTATTTACGCTTAATACAGCAGTATGGAGAGCATAGTTATCCCTCGGTCAGGGCCAGAGTAATAGTAAAAAATACGCTTTACTCGCAACGCTGAGATAAGGCCCACTATATATTCCAGGACATCATAGTACAGGTTAGTATCTATATCTATAAAAAAAAAGGCTATAGTCCCATTAATAAATATATTTATATTTATTACAAATTAATCCTTGCTTTTAGCTTTTAGGATGCGAAGTCTCCTAAAAGCTAAGAGCTATATATTAAGGCGGGCTATGGAATAGAGTTCCTCTTATCGAGGGGTGCTAGAACGAAGTCCGGCTATAAAAATTTATTTTTTTTTTATAAAGCTCGAACGAAGCCCCTATAAAGGTGGGTGATAGGCGAAGCCTCCCCCTCGTATTTTTTTTTTCGACTTCTAGCTTGCGCGAACGAAGTTCGCGCAAGCTAAAACGTGTCCTCGTGTAAACTAACCCCTAGAGGGGGCGAACGATGCGCAAGCTACCCTCCCCCTAGTTAGAAATTAAAGAACGATCTTTATATAACATAAGAATTACTAAGCTTGCTATTGTAATAGAATTTACTACGTCATCTACTACCTGAACAAAAGTAAAAATAGATAAGTAGAAGCAAATACCTATTAAAATATAAAGAGCGTAATTAGTTACGACTCCATTACTTAAGCTAGAAATTATTTTACTAGCTTTAGTTAAAATAACACCAAATCCATAAGGACCTATTGATTCAATACTACCTTTATCTAAAACTTTTGTAGTTTGACCTCCTATCTCTAAAACTGAATTAACAATGTATTTATTATAAAAGAATTCAACTAAGAAACGTTGATTAAAGAAACCATAAATATAATATCCTAAATTAGATAATTTAAAGTTAGATATTATATTTGGCATAAATTCTGAATATATTATGGCTAATGCTGAGAAAGAAACAGTAAGGATAAAAGGAATTAATTTAAATATAGTAGGTACACCAAATTCAGTGTCAATCATTATTTCATGAACAGGGTGAATAAATATACTATTGTCTATAAAGAACCCTGAACCTAAACCTATGAAAATATCTCTAGTAATATATCCAAAATATATGGAGAATACAGCTAATATCACTAAAGGTAAACTGATAAATATATCACTTTCATGAGCATTTCTATAATAATTAACTGGTCCATTAGGATTAGTTAAGAAAGTTAAGTATATAACTTTAACTGAATATAGTGTAGTAAATATAGCCCCGATTACTGCTATAACGTATACATCAATACTACTAAAATGATATTGACCATAGGCAGATTCTAATATAAAATCTTTACTATAAAATCCTGTCATAAAAGGGAAAGCAACTAAACTAAGACTAGCTATTAATATTACAGAATAGGTTAAAGGTAGGAATGATATTAATCCCCCGTATTTTCTTAAATCTTGATTATCTACTACTGCGTGTATAACTGCTCCTGCCCCTAAGAATAATAATCCTTTATAGAAGGCATGATTTATTAAGTGAAATATTGCTACATTATAAGAAGATAAACCTATAGCTATCACCATCATACCTAATTGACTCATAGTAGAATATGCGATAATTTTTTTTATATCTTGTTGAAATAATCCTATTAATGAACTAAATATTGTAGTAATAGCTCCTAATCATAAACAGATTAATAATACAGCAGAGCTATATTCTATTAAAGGTGATGAACGAATTAATAAATATACTCCCGCTGTAACCATTGTAGCTGCATGTATTAAAGCAGATACCGGTGTAGGACCCTCCATGGCCATAGGTAATCAGATATGAAGACCTACTTGAGAACTTTTTGCCATTGCACCTATCAATAGGCATATTCCTATAATTGTTGTTATATTTTCATTAATATAAGGAGCTAATGAGAATACAGTACTATAATCTAAAGTCCCTAAAGTTCATAATAAGATAAACATACCTATCATTAAGAAAGCATCTCCAACTCTATTAGTTAAGAAAGCTGAAAGAGAACTTTGATTAGCCGCTATTCTAGTGAATCAAAAACTAACTAATAGATATGAACAAACACCCACACCTTCTCATCCGACGAACATAACTAAATAATTATTACCAGTTACTAGTATTATCATCATAAAAGTGAATAAACTTAAATAACTAAAGAATCTTTGATTGTGGGGATCATGACTCATATATCCTATTGAATAAAAATGAACTAAAGAACTGATTATTAATACAGGTATTAACATTGATACTGTTAAACTATCAAATTGAAAGTTTCATGCCATATTGAATGATTCGTTATCTAATCATTTAAATAAATTTATTGAAACGGGATTATTATTAAATCCTACTTCAAAAAAGCTAATGATAGCTAATATTGTAGTTATCATTATACTTAAACAACCTAAAATACGGCTACCTGTAACACCGACTTTTCTACCAAAAAAACCGGATACTATAGATCCTAATAAAGGTAATATAATTATACTTAAATACATTATTTATATTCTATTGCAATACTTCCTCTTAGTCTATAAAAAGCTACTAAAATAGCTAAACCGATAGCAGATTCTGCACCAGCAACTACTATAATGTATATAGCATATGTTTGTCCTATTATATCATCAATATTAACAGAACTTACCAATATTAAGAATGTTATAGATAATAGCATTATTTCTATAGAAATAAGCATTAATATTATATTTTTTCTATTAAATACAAACCCTAAGATTCCTATTAAAAAAAGTACTAAAGTTAAATTCATATTTTATCTAAAACTACTAATTGTTCGGTGGTGGCCTGCACGAATGAGAGCGAGCTTTAGCATGCTGATTTATAGCTTTAGCTTGCGGATTTATAGCTTTAGCTTGCGCGAGCTATATAAAAAAAAATATATTTTTTTTATAGCCCCCTACTCTATAAGGGGGAGCTTTAGCTTGCGCAGCCCTCGTAACAGCAATTAGCAAGCTATATATAAAGCAAACAGCTTAAAATATAAGCTACAGCTTTATCATACTTTATATCTTACGTCTAGGTATGACTAATAGTAGCTTTATTAAGTACAAAGTTATAATAAGCTAGTATCCTTACGCAAGCTATACATAAGCAAACCCTTAGTTATAAATATAACTATCGATAAACAAATTTATCGATAAACAAAATTATCAATAACTATACTAAGGATACTGCAGACTTGAACTACAACAAAGATGGCCGAAGCATCTTGTTCTACCATTAAACTAATATCCCTTTATTAATAGCAGGCAAATATTTCATATCACTAAGACAGAGCTTTAGCTTGCTTGCGTAAGCTAAAGCCTTACTTATAAATGTACTAAGGATATTGTAGACTTGAACTACAATCATGATGACCGTACCATCTTGTTCTACCATTGAACTAATATCCCTTTAGTAGCAGCGCGAGCTCCCCTCCTATAAAATAGGCGGGCTATAAAAAAAATATATTTTTTTTTATATAGCTCGCTCGCGCTACTACTAATTTATTAATTTAACTTTATACATTATAGTTATCCTATAGGGCGAAACTAGAGCTAGCTATAGAAAGCTAGTCATAGCGAACAAAATACCTCGCTCTATTAAACTGAATATAGTCAATGCACAAATTTATCTATATTTACAGATTCTATAACTATAGGCATAGAACTATGAAGAATACCACATATTTCTGAACATTGCCCATAGAATACTCCTTCTCTATTTATGAAAACGGATACTTGGTTTAATCTACCAGGATAAGCATCACATTTTATACCTAAAGATGGGCAAGCAAAAGAATGTATAACATCACCAGATGTTATTACAAATCTTATATGTGTTAATTCAGGAACTATTACTCTATTATCAACCTCTAACATTCTTAATCCTCCATCTTCTAAATCAGAATCTGGTACTATATAAGAATCAAATTCTATAAATTCTTCATTTGAATCTATGAAATCAGGATATTGGTAACTTCAGTATCATTGATGACCTTCAGCTAAAATAGTCATAGAGGGGTCATTAACTTCATCCATCAAATATAACAATTTGAAAGAAGGGAAGGCTATTAATATTAATATAACTGCTGGAGTTATAGTTCATATTAATTCTATTAATGTACCGTGATTTAAGTATTTATGTGATATTTGTGTTTTAGTTGAGGCAAAATTTTTTATTATAGAAAATAATATTCATCCTACAGCAAATAAAATTAAAACTAAATAGTACATAATATTATCATGAAGTTCCACTAATCCTTCCATTTGTGGAGTAGCACTGTCTTGGAAATAAATACCTCAAGGCATAGGTGCATCAAAATTAATAAATGTATTAAATAAGTGTTTCATATATAAATTTTTAATATATAATTTCTAATTATATCTTTTTATGTACACCCTTTAACTGTAGCTTTCACCTTTCACTGCTATAAATACGCTTTCTTAGCAGGCTCGATCGAGCTACACATAGATAGCAGGAATTAGAAGCTACAGGGACTAGTATAAATATAATAGAATTGCCGCCCGTTGTAAAGGTAGCTCTAGCTTTTAGCTTTATAGATGCGGGCTACGAAGAGCTTTAGCTTGCGCGCTTGCGCGCTTGCGCACCCCATAAAAAAAAATTCTTTTTTTTAGCATACTTCGTTAGAGAACTGCGCGTATTTCATAGCAAGCTATACATTTTTTTCTAGCTTGCGCGATTCCGGCGCAAGCATACTTCGTAAGGAATATCCCCTGCTAGCTCGTACTATAAAGCTATAAAAAGTAGCTTGCGCTAACTAATGCAGGGATAGAAAAATATCCCTAGCTTATAGCCAGCTACACAGAAATTAGCTAGTTAAAGTTAAAGCACTCGTAAAAATTAAGAGTACGAGGGCTATAAAAAAAAATATATTTTTTTTTATATAGCTCCTTTGTTAGGGCTACGAAGTATCCTTACGCTATTTTCTCCGAAAATATGAAATAGAAGCTCGAAAAAAAAAATACAATTTTTTTTTTACGCCTTATAAAAGATTATTATTATACAACATATAATAATAATAAAGCCATCATTAAAGCAAATAAGGCAGTTGCTTCTGAGAAAGCAAACCCTAATATTGAGTATGAGAATAATTGATTTTTTAAGGATGGATTTCTAGCCACTCCTATAATTAGACACCCAAACACTACACCTATACCAACTCCAGCACCTGCTAGACCAATAGTTGCTAATCCCGCTCCAATAAGTTTTGATGATTCTAACATCTAAAAAATTATAAAAAAATGTAAATGTGAATGTATTGAAAAAAAGAATATCGTGTCCTTAGCTAAGTAAGTTAGCTAACCATATAATAGGAGGAGGGCAGCCTACTACTTAAGATACTAGGTAGCTTCCCTCCTATTAAGGTTATGGTTATAGTTAGAAATTATTTGTAGCTTGCGTAAGCTAAAAATAGTAGTTTCACAAATTAATACGCTAGGCTATTAGGGTGGAGGCTAATATATATAATAGTTTAACGGGTGAGCTTTAGCTTGTTAATTACTATTATTAGTAAGCTAAAGCCTTCATACTCTTTTTATAAGCGAGCTTTATAAAGGTGAGACAAGCTCTATAACTTGCTTATTTCTATTCGTGTTTAGTATAGCTTTAAGCTAACGCAGTAATAGCTTGAGCTTGCTTTAGTTTTTAGCGCGAGCCTCTGTGAAGGCACAAGCTCCGCCTTTATAGCTAGCGGTAGCTATAAATCTTCATAGTTAGCGCCCCTTCGCCCTGTTTCAAATAAAATACCACGATTACAGGGGACTTAGTTCTGGCTAGCCAGCAAACATATCCGATAGATACCAAGTTACTATGGTAGTAACTGAAATTGCAAAGCTGAGAATAACTGTACTCCAGCACTGTATAGCTTTGCTACTAAACACATGAGTAAAAATTTTACTGCTACTTATGTTCAGTAAACATATTAATAAATTTTTTTGATTTATAAAAATAATTATTGGATTGTCTACTATCTATTTTCAAGGCATTTTTACCTAATTCAAATACAAATCCCGCAGTTATTATACCTATGAAAATTAGCACTACTATTAATCCGTAAATGCCATTTTCATATACACTTATACCATATGGATATATTACTAATATTTCTAAATCTAATAAAAGATAAACTAATGCAAATATGAAGAATTTAACACCGAATTGAGTTCTATTTTGACCAAGAAAACTGTGAAAACCACATTCAAAAATACTATATTTTTCTTGGTATGGGTTATGTGGAGCCAATATGAAATTAAGAAGTAAAAAAACTATTGTTAAAATAGTAACAAAAACAAAAAGAAAAGTTACACTACTCATTTAATTGTTAAATAAAATTTGTACCAATATGGTCAAGGTTGTTAGCTATTAATATTTATTATTAATATTTCAATATATTTCTATATTGTTCAGACTATGTCATTATTACTTTAATACTTAAAGTAATATTGGATTTTATACCATCCTTAGCTAGCGCCCTTTTATGGGTAGGCTAGGCTATTAAGGTAATTTAGTCGTTGAACGGTTTTATTTTAATAAGAGGGCTAACGAACTTCGGGGCTGCGCAAGCTAAAGCTCTCGGAGAAAATCGCGCAAGCTCGCGCAAGCTAAAGCTCTTCGTTAGCCCTATTAAAATAAACTACGCTGCAAATTATTTATTAATACGAGGGCTGCGCGAATTTTTTCTAGAAAAAAAATGTGGGCGGAGCTTTAGCTTGCGCAGCCCTCTAACAAAGTGTACGCCTATAAAAAAAATTTATTTTTTTTTTTTTAAAGCATAGCGAGCTTTAGCTTGCGCAGCCCACATTCGTAGGAACAAGCTTTAGCTTCCCCCTCTATATTAATAAATATTCTTGCAATTTATCCAATTTTCAATATTTAATACACAGAGGGCGAGCTTTAGTACGAGCACTGCCGGGCTGGCTATAAAAAAAAAATATATTTTTTTTAGAGAAGGGCCTCTGTGTATTATTTTATGGGGCAACCTATACACTGTATTTATTATACATTGCATTAAAGTCTATTTGAGTTCATATTCTTTCTTATTCTACGTATTTCATTATGTCCTTCCTGTGTTAAGTGATTTTTTGACTCTATTATTTTTGCTGCTTCAGATCAGTCTTTAAAATCTTTGTATTTAACACCTTTAATCTCACGTTTATCAAAGAAAGGGATAATCTTTTGATTTATATCTTCAAATTTTCTAATAACAAAAATTACAACTTTTTTATCTTCATCATAGTTCAAATTACCACAATTAAAAAAATAAACCAATATTTTCAACAGTTCTTCATCTTTAGCCCCAAGCTCGTAGTGAAATACTCTAAAACTTAATGACACTGGTTTATCTACTGACTGTGAAGCATATATTGAAAAAGATCCTTTTCCTGATACAAATCCAGCTATTCATTCAGCGTGAGGTACCACTGCATCTTTAACTAAAGGTCTCGCAACCGGTATAATGTTAGAAAAATTATCTCTAACTAATGAAGATAAACCTAAATTCATTGAAACACCTATACTTACAATTTCTTGTAAACCTTGATAAGTTAAAGGCTGCTCTTGGTTATTTAATTTATTAACAATTCGTTTGAATAATTCAAAATCAGCTCTTTTTTGTGACATTAAACTATATTTATCGAAGTGTGATATTATTATAGCTACTTCATTTAAAGATCTTACTTTATAAACACATTCATTGTTAGAAATGTTAATTGAACCTATATGATTAAAATATGCTTTAATTTCCTTTAATAATGATAAATATCTTATATCGAGTTTAATTTGAAATCTAGGTCTTACTCTTCATTTATCTGGGTTTTTTTCTAAATGTACCATAAAAGAACCTTCAGCATCAGTAAATCCTGTAATAAATCAAGGATGTATAGGCTTATTTTTGTTGTTTTCAAGAGGGCGGCTAACTTCGTTCGGACGAGGAGAGCTTGCTAACGAAGAGCTTGCGCCCACATTTTTTTCTAGCTTGCGCGATTCCGGCGCAAGCATACTTCGTGAGGAATATCCCCGCAAGCTAAAGCTCCGCCTTGTTGTATAATTATTAATGAATATTGTAGAATAAGTTTTTATAAAATAAAAACTTCTAATAGACTTGCATATAAAATTTCTTTTGTTAAAAAATGGCATTGTTTTTTCTTTACCCATGCTTAGCCATTCTTTGTTCATAAATAAAAATAATAGAATAACAAGTGTAATTATAGAAATTACAAAAGAAATAGGACTTGATATAGCTATATTTTTATAGTTAAAGTTTAATTTATTAATTATTTTTTGATTATTATCTAAAACATTACCTTTTAATACTAGATTTTCCAATAATGGATTTATTTTATATTCAGGTAAACTAAAGAACATTTCTTTTATTATACCTAAATAATAAACTCCTCCTATAACACTAGTCAATATCGCTATTAAAGATAAGAAAATAAGACCTTTATCTAAGGCTGCACTTAACACCATTTGTTTTCCAAAGAATCCTATTAAAGGTGGAACTCCTACAAATGAAAATATAGTAATAGCCAAACTTATAGCTAAGAAAGGATTTATATAAAAATAACCTTTCAATTGAGTTACTAATTGGATAGGTGAATTATTTTTGTCCATTAATTCTTCATGTTCTTTGTTTTCACTTATATAACAATATAAAGAGAACCCTATAGCTATTAATATAACAAATGCATTTAAATTACTTATAGAATATTGTGTTAAATAGAATATAAATGCTTGAGTGGATTCTACACTAGATATACCTAATGCTAAAAGTATAAACCCTACGTGAGATATAGTACTATAAGCAAATAATCTTTTAATTCTAAATTGAGTTAAACCTACCACAGTTCCTATTATTAATGAGAATAGTGAACTTATTAGTAAAATAAATGTTCAACTCATTTCTGAAAAACTACTGTTAGTATAATATACTAATTGTAATAATAATATAAATATAGAAATTTTGGCTATTATAGCTACGAAGGTTGTCACTATTGTGGGAATAGCGTCATATACGTCCACATGACGACTGTTAAATTTATCGTCCAAATTAAAGAAAAGAACAATTTTATATAATCGAACCAGAGTAGTTTATTTCAGATATCTACCTTTATTCATTCCTGTTCTTATTTGGCGAATTTGATCAAAACCCTCGTTAGTTAAATGAACTTTTGTTTGTATCATTTTAGCTACTTTAGTTCAATCTTTGAAATCTTCAGATTTCACGCCAATAATGGGGTATTTATCGAAAAAAGGTAAAATCTTTACATAATTATCTTTGAATGATTGACATCTGAACTCTATATAATCTTTATAAGAATAAGTTTGACCACACCCAAAGAAATCTACTAAACTTTTCAATAATAATTCATCTCTAATATGTTGAGTTACTACAAAAAGTAATACTACACGACTTCCTGTTTTATGTAATTTAGATTCTCTAATACTAACTTTAAAACAACCATCACCACTTGTAAAACCAGCTACTCATTGAGGAGGATCTAATTTGACACTAGGTGGCAATAATGGTCTTACTAAAGCAACAGTATTAGGGAAGGCTTCTAATAGTAAAGGAGTTAATCCTCTATTTAAAGAAGCTCTAATACTTATTGTTTTTTGTAAACCTTCAGCTGTTAAATGTTCCCCACGTTGCATCATCATAACAACTTGTTTAAATAATAAATAATCAGAATATTTATTAGTTTTTAAAGGATATTTCTCAAAATGAGGTATTACTTTTGTTATTATTTGATCTAAAGAACCTATTGTAAAATCACGACAACCATTTCTTTCTTTACCTATTCTTCCAACTCCAAAGTAGGTTTGAATAAGTTTTAAAAGATCTAGGTCTCTTACATGAAGATTAATTGTGAAATTAGCCTCTATTTGTCATCCTAGTTTGCTTTTTGGTGATTTACGTACTAGAACCAGAAAGCATCCTTCTGCGTCAGAGAATCCCGATATAAATCAAGGATCTTGAGCCAGTTGGTTATTATCTAGGTTAGATTCGGAAGAATAAAATTGTCTTTGAATAATTTGGTTAGAAAGGATTTTAACTAGATAACTTCTTTCGAAGCCCAGTAGAGTACATCTTAAATGTGGTAAATTAATACCGCATCAACTACCATTTACTCGTTGCTCTTTTACAACAGTATTTTTAAATACTATTGACTTAGATCCGCGATTGCCCATTTTGTTTTCACTCATCTTCTGGCTTGTTACTATACCTGAGTAATTAATTCAGCCACTCATATATTTTCATATATGGCTTAGTACCAGAAGCTTTAGGGGTTCCCCGGAATTTGATAGTTTACACCCAACGTATGTTGATAAGGATTTCCTAAGTCCTTTTTTAGGTGATCAAAAATGGAATGGTGCTGCACTTACTTTAAATAAGAATCCTATTGTAAAAATTACTAAAGAAAGATTAATATAATAAGGTGTATATCATAAATTTGTAGAAAGATCACTTATACTAGTTATGATGTATAAACCATCTAAGTTAGTAGTACCTGAATTAGCATATAATAAACTAGTTCCTAATAAGATAAAACATGAGCTTAATCCTCCTAATAAAAAGTATATTAAACCACCTGTAGTAGATAATTCAGAATTTCTATATATAGTACTTAATATATAAAGACCATAACTTTGTAATTCTATTGCCAGGAAAATAGATACTAAATCATTAGTAGACATTAATAATACTGCACCTGTAATTACAAATAATATAATTAAAGGATATTCAATAATTTTAAAATGTTCTCCCATTTTATTTATTATTTTTGTATTATAATAAATAAATTTATATAACAATAAATCTTTTAAAGAAGAATATTCTGATACTCATACTTTTCTAGGATAAAAACTAGTTAATTGTAATATTAATATACTAACTAAAAATATAAAAATATGGAATATTTGTGTGATATTTGACATAAGTAATAAACCACCGTGTAAACCTACTCCTTTAGTTATAACAGCTAAAGAAGACATATCATGTAAAATACAATAAATTAATATTAATATCGATATTCTATTAAATAGTATCGATAAATCTCGTCTTATATTGACGGCGTTTGAAAGTAACACTAGTACTATTGATAATATGATCATTTTTTTTTTGTTATGCGCTTAGCTAGTCCGCCCGACTATTCTTAAAGGCCAACTAATATAAGGAGGCTAGCCTTAGGAGAAAATCGAATTCTCATTACTAATGTATGAAATTAGAGTTTTAACCATTTAAACTACTTAGGCTTTTTAATCGTGCTATGGGGCTATAAAGCTAGCTATTACTGCACCTACTAGTCCTCTAACAAACTGTACTCCTCGCGCTAGCTAAAGCTAGCGCAACACACAAGGAATAGTAGAAGGAATTAGAAGATTTGTGCGAAGCGCGAAGCCCTCCGAAGGGGCGCAAAGCTGTCTACCTTCCTATAACTATTTATTCGTATTATTTTGTCCTACTTAGCTAAAGCTATTGCAAGCAATAGAAGGAAGGGTGCTTCGTATAACTCGGCATCCCTGGAATAAAGCTAAAGCTGAGGACTAATCCTAGTTATTGCTTTTTTATGGGCTAGCGCAAGCTAGAACGGTGCTATGAAGGCGGGCCCGATGCATACTTCGTTAGAAAAAAAAAGTATTTTTTTTACGAGGAGGAGCTAGCGACGCGCCCGCCTTGTTAGCAAGATCGAACGAAGTCCCTACCCTCGCTATAAAAAAATTTATTTTTTTATAGCCCTCCTCGAACGGTGCGCAAGCTACCCTATAGCGAACTTTAGCTTGCTTTAGTTTGCTTACGCAAGCTAAAGCCGTACCATAGGATATACAGCACTCCTAGGGTAAACACTCGGGCTCGAACCGAGAACAAGTTACACCACAAATAACCACTCTACCTATTGAGTTATGTCTACCTTAATAAATCTAGCTTTAGTTGCTTTAATTTTAGCTTGTGGTTATACCTAAATAAGTGTGCTACTATAGCATAGGGTCAGCTAATTGGCTATGGTTAGCCTAATTTAATAGAAGCAGCTTAGCTTCCTTTAAGGCGTAAAAAAAATTGTATTTTTTTTTTCTAACGAAGTATCCTTGCGGATTCCCGGGGCAAGCCTACTTTGTAGGGAATAGAAATACAGCTAGTGTTGTATTATAATTATCCTGCGGTGATTCGAACACCGACTCTAAATACCAAAAATTTATGATCTACCCATTAATCGACAGGATATTACGTGCGTGTCTGCGAACGATCGATCCAGTACACGCACGGACAATATAATCTATATGTAAGTATTTTACATAGCCATTATCATGTCTGATGTAAGCCAAGCCTTAATTTTACTAGTAACTTCTTTAGCACGGCATTATGATCTCGTCGTAAGGGGAAGCCTAACCTTAATTTATAGCGGCTTATTTTGCACGGTATTATCATCTCGGCGTAAGAGGAAGCCTAATCTTAATTTTTATAGCGGCTTATTTTACACCATTTCATTTTCATAGGAAAGATACCAGAGCATGCATGCACCTTAAATGTCCCATTCTTTTTAACCTAGGACATTAAGGATTCTCTGACTACAACTCGAAATATTAATCCCTTAATATTTCTATTAGTCCTATGTTTTCCCCCTCCATCCAAAGTTTGCTACTACTATAAATTGTGGGGGAGCTTGCCCCTAACTTCATTCGGAGAGCCACCCCACTGTAGTATTTTTTATTTTTTTTAACCTCCTCCAATATACTATGATCTAATAGTATCCCTTAGATAACCAATAACACTTTATAAACTAAAGAATTATTAGTCTACAGGCAAGAGGACTTGAACCTCTATGGTAATAATACCCGTCGCACCTAAAACGACTTCGTCTTCCATTCCGACATGCCTGCTTTTTTTTAGTACTAGCTTAGCTAACAGCATTCCTGCTCTCTTCATAGGTATAGCTTCCTGTGTATACTTATATTATTATAGCTAGCTATATCTTGCTTCTAGTAGGCTTTAGGTTAGCACGAGGAGCAGCTTCGCCTAACGAAGAGGAGGGCTATAAAAAAAAAATATCTTTTTTTATATAGCTCCCTCCCCCCACCTTCATAGTAAGCTCACTCTTAAAAGACTTTTTAGCTATTTTTTATTCCCTTTACAGAAATATAGGACTTGCAGGATTCGAACCTACATTTTAATGATTAAAAGTCATATGCATTCACCATTATACTAAAGTCCCTTATGGCAAAATATATATATATTATCGTTAGTAGTGCAGCAAGCTAAAGCCAGAATAGTGAGTGGTATTTAGATCGCTATGGAAGCAGCTTTAGCTTGCTAATATCTAGCTAACTATAATTAATATTCCTGCCTAGCCTAGCTAGCTTTTAAGGCGGGGAGTAAAAAAAAATGTATTTAGGCGCGAACGATGCGCAAGCTACCCTGGCACGAAGAGCTTGCGCCCACATTTTTTTCTAGCTTGCGCGATTCCGGCGCAAGCATACTTCGTAAGGAATATCCCATGCAAGCTACTCCTAATTCTTATTTTTACATAGCGGAGCTTACTTATTAGGACCTAGCCGAAATAACTACCCAACCTAAAGCTAGGTATATTGCTAAATAATAAGCTATCATCACTATATTTTTATGCACACGGTAAGACTTGAACTTACAACAAAAATAGCTTCAATATTTCACTCTACCGATTGAGTTACATGTGCTTATATGGAGACACTCGGATTCGAACCGAGCCTTCTAACATGCAAGGTCAGCATTCTACCAAATAAATTATGTCCCCACACTGGTAGATTCTATATTGCTATAGTTATAGCAATCTACCAGTGTATTTTATATATGGCGAGCTACTTTGTTCTAGCTTGCGCACACCAAAGAATTCGAAGGTGACTAACTATAAACTACTGTCGCTTATGCTAATTTTACATCCTCAACGAATATTCCTCCGCCCCTTAGCCCTTCTGGATTTACTTTAAGACTATTAAATCTCTCCCAGCTGCCTGCTAATTTTTTCTACGCTAACGCTAAAGAAAAAATGTACTAAAGCTAGATATATTCGTAAAAATCATTGTTGTGCGCTTGCTATACTACGTACTACGCCAGCTGAAAAATTATTCCTATTAGAGGGAGCTTGCCCCGCGCAAGCTAGAACGATGGCGGGGCAAGCTCCTACCCTATAAAAAAAAATTTTTTTTATTTTTTTTTTATAAAGCTCTCTTCGTTCCTGCAAGCTCCCCTAATTTCATTTGCAGGATAATCATATTTATGGGCAAAAGGAATAGGCAAAGTGATATAGCTTACGCACACCTACAAGTAATGCGTACTTCCTATATCAACCTTCCAGATCTTAATCGCATACCTCTTTGGGTGCGTATACATTCCGGAGCGTCCTTCTCCTCCTCTGGAGGGTCTACCGCCCTAGAAGTGTCTACATCCCCAGAAGCCCGTATAGTAAATGTCCCCCAAGGAGCCCCTTCCTCTGGTGAACCGTATTCCTCTCCTGAAGCTATTTCATCTCCAGAAGCATCTACGTCCTGAGATACAGCCTCTACTCTATGAATAGTGACTACTCCATATGGAGCCCATTCCTGTGGTGAACCATACTCCTCCCCTGGAGCTATTTCGTCTCCAGAAGCATCTACGTCTCCCCCGGATACAGCTTCCACCTCACTCGATGGATTGGGATTAAATTCTCGTTCTCCTATACTAGACTGTAGAAGTTCAAGATAGCCCACTGGCTCCGTATTGATAGGTTGGATAGGAATAAGTTGGCTAGGAAGAAGTAGGCTAGTATCTCTAGTTTCTACTGCTGCTTCCACCTCACTTGAAGGATTTGGGTTAAATTCTCGTTCTAGTTCAGACATTTCTCGGTCTCCTATACTAGACAATGGACTATCTTCAGCCTCTTCCTCACGGTTAAGAAGATTTGGCTCTAAAATCTGACCAGTCTGCTCCTGGTTAGCTTGTCTATCAGATAATGCAGTTCTAGCAACCTCAGTTCTACTACGATCATCTACACTCTCCCCTCTCTGATAAGAAGCATTAATAATAGGAAGTCTTCCCCCCTCAGTATCCCCACCAAGTGGTGAAGAAACCTGACTATTATTTACTATGTCTTCATATCTAGCCTGTATGTTTAAAGTTTCCTGAGTAGAACGTATTATCATTTCCCCGTCATAACTATGACCTAAAAAATCAGTATTAACACCACAAGGATCAAAATCTAAACTTGAATAGGTATCTACCAGTCCTTCTTGGTTAACTTCGTCAATATCCTCCATACGAGTATCATATTGCGCATTACCTTCAGGGTTTTCTGGGTGCGAACTGTTATCGTCTATATCCATACTTTTATCTTGTCCTCGTTCTATATTAGGAGAAGGAATACTAGGTTTATCTCCATCTATCTCCATACCATCTGGGGAAGGAACCCTTTCACTATAACTACCTTCTGAATATAATATAGTCTTAGGGGTAACCACTTCTCCTGAAGCCTCTTCCTCCATGGAAGGCGCCAGCTCTTCCTGGTTATATATTTCTTGCTCTAATTTACACAGTTCTTCATCCCCTATACTGGAGAGTGGACTATCTTCAGCCTCCACTGGCTGCGGATTGATAGGCTGAATAGGAATAAGTAGACTAGGATCTATAGTTTCTACTACTGCTTGGTTACCTAAACTAGCATTCATCAGAACTTCTCTAGCCAAATTTGCATCTATTACCGATGCGGGCAAAGCCTCCTCCTCACGGTTAAGAAGATTTGGTTCTAATGCACCCCCAACCTCTTGGCTATCCCTAGGACTATAGCTGTCAATAGGGATACTAAGGGGAGAAGGTTCAGGTATAAAAAATTGAGGTGAAGGAGCCCCATCTTTAGGCATATAATCCCTAGAAATATCATCTGCAGATATTAAAGTAACCTCTGACTCACCGGATGAAAAATTATCAGCTCTACCTGGTGGGCCAGAGCTCCCTCTTTTATCTGAATATGAAGAGTGTACGGCTTCGCCGCTATTTGAACCTTCAGACATATTAACTTCTCTAGCTTGGGAGGCTGAAGAAGAGATACGACTTTCTATCTCTACCGTATTAAAAGGGGATCCCTCATTATTATAATTATTGAGAGAAATATTCGGGTTATTTACTACCTCTTTATCTTCTATTGGTTCTGAAAATGAGAAAGAGGACCGTTCTATATTATTTGACCCTTCTATGTTATTTGACCCTTCTATATTATTCGGGTGAATATAATCTTCTAAAAACACCAATTCAAAGAAATTAAAATAATACACAGGATTTTCTGGATCCCCTTCTGGCAAATTCTCTATACCATCTGGATACCCCTGGGCAGCATCGGATATATTCACGCTTTCCACACCCGGAGGTATATAAAGAGTAACCTCATGATGATTAACGTGCAAATCCGGCACTTCTGGAATATCTCCAGGCAAAACTCGGTAATTAGTATCAATAGTCGTCTCTACACAATAACACCTGTTATTTTCTACACCTACCAAACGCGGCACTATCCCACTCCCAACCGGGGTCATAATTGCTAACATTCTATCAATAGCTACAGTCAAGTACTTATATCCCCTTTCACGCTGAATAGCTTCCGCTACATATCGTAAATTCTCGTCATACGCCTCCGGAGAAGGAGCCCCACTAGAACTATCATCTGATGATATAATAATAGCCTCAGGATCCCCCGTTTCTACTGGTGCAGGAGTATAAGTATCCTCACTAGAACTATCCTCACTAGAACTATCATCTGATGATATAACAATAACCTCAGGATCTCTCACTCCTACCACGGCCGGAGGAATAAAGGGATCAAGAGTTTTCACGGAAGCCTCTTCCTCCTTTAAAGGCGCGAGCTCTTTCCGGTTATATATTTCTTGCTCTAATTTACACAGTTCTTCATCTCCTATACTGGAGAATGAACTATCTTCATCCACAGCTGCGTCTTCTTTTCCTGAGGGGGTGCTTCCCTCTTCCTTCCCTGAAGCCTCTTCCTCCATGGAAGGCGCCAGCTCTTCCTGGTTATATATTTCTTGCTCTAATTTAGACAGTTCTTCATCTCCTATACTGGAAAGTGGACTATCTTCAGCCTCCACTGGCTGCGGATTGATAGGCTGAATAGGAATAAGTAGACTAGGATCTATAGTTTCTACTACTGCTTGGTTACCTAAACTAGCATTCATCAGAACTTCTCTAGCCAAATTTGCATCTATTCCCGATGCGGGCAAAGCCTCCTCCCCACGGTTAAGAAGATTTGGCTCTAAAATCTGACCAGTCTGCTCCTGGTTAGCTTCCGTATATTTAGGACTATAGCTCATACTAGAGATATTATCTTCCGAGGGTTCAGGTATAAAAAATTGAGGCGAAGGAGCCCCATCTTTAGGCATATAATCCCTAGAAATATCATCTGCAGATATTAAAGCAACCTCTGACTCATTCGCTTGGCCAGCAGCCAAAGCCTCTCCTGTACTATGTCAATCCATATTGTTATCATTATTAGCGAGACTTTCTGCCTCCTCTGAATAAGCCATATAGCCAGGGCTGTCTTGCGTAGCTTGTACTAAAGAAGGGGGATAGTCTACTTCTTGCACAGCTGAAACCTCAACAGCTCCTCCACTATTATTTTGAGCAGCCGAAACCTTAACAGCTCCTCCACTATTATTTTTAGTATTATCTTCATCTCCGCTATAACCATATATATCCTCATCATCTGGTACTAACCATGCTGAAGTATCCATAGGTGGTTTTATAGCTAGTTCAGGACTATTAATAGACTCTTGAGGGGCCGGCAAGGCACTTACTCCTCCTTTAGGTAGGGTAAGGGTATTAATTGGCTCTTCAGGTGGCAGCAAGGCTATTACTCTTCGCCGCTTAGTAGGGTTAGTATTAATTGGCTCTTCAGAAGGCAGCAAGGCTATTACTTTACGTTTTTTAGGGAAGGGAGGGATTGGCTTTTCAGTGGGCAGCATCATTCTTGGTTTTCGTTTAGGATAATGATCCGTAGACTTCTTAAGATTAGGTTTAGGATAATGATCCATATACTTCTTAAGAAGAGATTTAGGATAACGACCTGTAGACTTATTAAGAATAGGTTTAGACTTATCAAGAATATATTTAGGATGATCCATAGTCTTATTAAGAATATGTTTAGGAAAATGATCTGTAGGCTTCTTAAGAATAGATTTAGGTATATTTTTTTCACCCGTATGCTGGGCAGGACTATTAATAGGCTCTTGAGGGGCAGGACTATTAATTGGCTCTTGAGGGGCCGGGATGGCTCCTACTCTTAGTTTAGGATAATTATCCGTAGACTTCTTAAGAATAGACCTAGGTATATTTTTTTCACCCTTATGCAGGGGTTCTTCACTAACAACACTATCCTCCACTAGCAATTTTTCTTGAATTTTAATATTAAATTTAACTTTTTTTTCTTGCAAACCTTTTTGTAATGCTAGCTGAGGATCTTTCTCTCTAATTTCTTTGGCTTTTCCTACTCTTTCCTCTACCGCCCGATACATCTCGTTATTAAACTTACCAGGTTTTTTACCTTTTTTATAGTCTATGTCTTTTTTAGTAAAACCTACCTTTCTATAATGCTTCCCAGATATTTTACCTTTTTTACGGTCTATATCATCTTTAGAGAAATGTACCCTTTTTCCCTTTGCTGCACTATTAACCTCACTTGAATCCTTTTTTCCCTTGGCTATACTATTAACCTCACCTGAATCCCATTTCCCCGTTGCTATATTATTAACCTCATTTGAATCATAAGTTAAATATCCATCCGAATTTTCATGATAGAGAAAATCCATAAATCTACGAATAGTATGCTCATCTGTATTGTCTAACAAATTATAATCATATTTAGGTATAGTAAGTTTATAGGACTCATTTTCATTAAAAACAACAGGTAATTGTAGACTATTATTTTTTATGTCTATAATGCTATAAACTTCACAATCCGTATTTTCGTCTAGCAATTGCTGAGATGTTCCATCTCTCTCACAGATTCCGAAATATATACTCTTAGTAGGTATAAGTTCAAAAAATTCAAATGTAAGTCTATTAATAGAAACACCATAAAAATTCTTATATTCATCATATTTTCTACTATTTCTACCTATATTATTTATCAACTGGGTTCTAGATTCAACTAATGGTAATTTTAAGCTAGAAGATAATTTCCCTAGCGTTTGGAATTTATCTTTGTACCCTTCTATAACTCCATTCTTATATATAATAAATTGAGTCAGATGCCTTAGATTTCTCGTAAGTAATCAACTATTTATACGATAATCACGACGAGTTTTAAAATGATATATTGAATTATCCGTATATTCATTGTTACTATTAAATCTATCAAATTTAGCTTTCACTAATTCTAATAATTCTCCGTTAGTTTGATCTCGCCCCACCGGAGTTAGAGATTTATCTCTATCAATACTATTTCGTGTATCACGACGTGCTTGTAGCAATAAATTTTGGTAGCTAAGTCTCTCTTTACTCCTTTCCTCATACTCCACCAAAAAATTACGAGAGTTAGCTATTGCACCTTTAGTTATGTAAAATTTCACCAATTCTTTATAATACTTGTCTACCATATATTCAATATAAGCCAACCTTTCTATAATAGACTTTTGCGTTTTTTTTGATAATTCAGCATCATCTTTAGACTTTGGCGTTTTTTTTGGTAATTCTACATCATCTTTAGACTTTGGCGTTTTTTTTGATAATTCTACATCATCTTTAAGTAGTCTATCCAAATATTTTTGCTGAAATTTTACTATTGCATGGATCTTTTCTTTAAGTTTAATAAAGTCCTTCGTAATAAATTCTTTACATCTTAATCTAGGTTCTTCTCAATAATAATAATTTTCAACTGTTTTTAATTCCGGTTCAGTATAATTTAGTGAAGGCCTTCATACTTTAAATAAACTTTTATTATCTATAGATTCCCCTTGAGTATAAATTACTAAACCATTACTTCTATTATTTGCCTTCTCCCAGCCTATTCTGGGCATAACTATTCCATATTTATGCTCTAATAAATTAACTGTATCTCTAATTTTACTAAAACTATTAGAATCGTTTTTATCCGCAGGTAAACAATAAGTAGGCATAAAGACACAACCTGGCGAGTCACGTCTAATTAGAAGAACTATTAAAAATCTCCCTTGTAAAACAAGATTAACCGACCCATAATATTCAGGATTAGTGAAATAATTTATCGGTTTTACTGTGAATTTCTCTTTCGATCTTTGGATACCTTCATTATATTTAAGTTTTCAAGTCATATTAAGAATAGGGGATTTTTCTAGTTGAGGTTTATAATCCGCTAATAGATTTTTCTGTGTAGATTCACCTTGGATGTATAACATATTTTCCCTGTCCTTTTTATTCTTATCCTGGATATTTTCCATTATATTCACAGTTGAACCTTTCTGTATTACACGAGGGTGAGGATAAGATATTTTTTTTCATTCATAATATTTAGTTTTACCTGTATTCATATAATAGTCCATAAACCCCTTATTACATCCTTCCTGAAAAAAAGGAGTTATGGCTATAAAAGCTGATATATAGCCAGCCGTTGTTTGAAATGCTGATTTTAGTGCTAATGGTTCATTCTTATTTATTACTCCGCACCTGCTAATACTGGAGATGGTACTTTGTCTACTACCTGCTCCCTTATATGTTTGCCAGCTATGTACGTATAATTTACAAATTATTAATAATGCTATACATAGAAGAATAAGCACTATTGTCATTATTACTATACTTATTGTACTATAAAAGTTTCTAATTAAGTAGTTTATAAATGTAATATAAGTTATTCTATACAAATTTACTCTTTCTACTACAAAATCATTATACAAATAATAATCTTCATCCTTTATATGTTCTTTCTTTAAATATTTAATAAAAAAATTTAGCAAATATAAAAACATAGGTAAAGGAAGAACAAGTGTAAATATTATTGATAAACTTTTATTCTCTAAATTTAATAACATAGTAGCTATCATAGATCTAAAAGTAAAAATTAATATAACAGAAAATATTCATATTTTTAATAAATGTTTTATAATTTTGTATATATTATTAACTATTTGTCTAACCAAATACACTAATTTTTTCCATTTGTCCGAAGGCGATGTTCGCCCTGTTGGGGCGAACATATAGTCATATAAGTACTTAAAATGTTTATTATAAAAGTTTAAAGCTAAAGCTTTAATTAATATTACAGTTAATAAACTTAAAATTATAAAAATATAATTTTGTATTATAAAAACGAAGGGAAATATAAATATTACTACTATAAATATAAATATAAAAATCCTAAGTACCGGTAAAGATCTATAGCTATAGCCATAGATATAAATTTTATCCAAATCTCCCTTTGGACATAATTTTTGTGATGGCAACTCTAGATTTAGTATAAAATCCCTTAAGGGATCTATACATAAACTCCAATCTATTTGGATGGGTTGCACAAACACATAAATAAAAATTATACTTAAAATTTGATATAATCTCGCACTAAAAAAGGGCGAAACTAATCCTCTAAGATAATTTTTTCATAATCTTGCAGCTATATAACCATATTTATTAAAAATAGGCTGCAGCAGCACTCTGTGTAAAAACACATATTGTTTTATTTGTATTAAATTGTTTATCATCATATTTTGTATTATTTAAAAGGAAAGCACTTGTTGATTCGAGCATTTAGCTCGTCAAATCAAATACTAATCTCAATTGTTTTATACCTAACTCTCAGAGTTAGGTATAAAAGAAACGATTAATCTTCATCGCTATATGGCAACCATATCACGTTCGGATTTAGCATTAAGTGTCAGTTTATTATTATTAATAAGCGATTAAAACATATTGTTCATCGAGGGCATATTTTCTCCGAAAGTACTTTACTTTACTTTCAAGGCGAGCTATATAAAAAAAAATATATTTTTTTTATAGCCCTCGTAAGAGAATGCCTAAACATACTGTCAAATTAAAAAATTAAGTAAGTCTCGATTATCAAATTAAGTAGGTATCTAATATAAATGAAAAACTACAACCTATCTTCCCTGTGGAATTTAGATCCATTTTTCATAGTTGTCTCTATTAATAATTATAATAGCGATTAATATCTAAGGAAGGATTTGAACCTTCATGCCCTAAAGCAACAAAGCTTAAGTTTGTCGTGTCTACCAATTCCACCACTTGGATTTAATTTTTATTTTTATTTTATTTTAGTGTAGTTATCTTTAACTATATCACTTATAGATCTAATAGCAAATTTATCCTTCTGTATATCACTTATAGATCTAATAAATTTGTTATTCTTAACTATCTTACATATAAATCTAATAAATTTGTTGTACTTAACTATATTTATATCACTATATGATCTAAAAGTGTAGAGGGGTGCGCAAGCTATGCTTGCGCACCCCCCTCACTAATAGCAAAGTCCACTAATTAGTTTTTCTCACTAACAATCAAGCGTGCAAAGCTGTGCAAAGCCCGTGAATTAGTTTTTTAAGAGAGGAGCTTCTATTTCATATTTTCATATTTTCGGAGTAGCTTGCGGCTGAAAATCGGCCAAGCATACTTTGAGAGCTTGCTATAAAATACGCCCTAGAACGGCGCAAGCATAGCACATTTTCTTTGAAAATAGCGCAGTCCGGTTCCTCGCACTCCTCTATGTATAAAGCTCCACCCGAGTTAATATGAATATTAGTTATTATTCTTTATTATCCCCATAATAAAACCCAGTATAAGCTTTTAATACGGCCAGTCAGACTTGAACTGACATAAATCGAGTGGAAATCGACCAGTTTACCATTACGGTAAACACTTATAAAGTGTAAAATTAATAGCTTATTAAACATAGAGCTCTATTGCATAGCCTTATTTTACCGAAATTGCACAAGCTCTCTTATATTTACCTAGGCGGAGCAAGCTCACTCTTAATGATCTTAAATGCAAATTTATCCTTTCATAACCTATTGTTTTGAGAATAAATTGTTAATGTTCTTCTACTTATATTCAAAAATTCAGATGCTTTTGTTACACTTTTAAATCTATAAATAACACTATTTCCTACTATTACCTCAAACACATATGCTCTTCGATTAGTGTTAGAGTTAGAGTAGCTTACATCCCTATTATCCAGTTTAGCTTTATTAGCCTCTAAATTATATAAAGGGAAACTTAAATTAAGAGAAGAATCCTTACTAAGAGATTTTAATATAAAAGTTGATTCCTCACTTGCCCCTGGTCTTACGATTATACCTTTAATCTTCTTGTAGCACTTACCTGTACGCTCCTTACTATAACTATTTTTAGTTTCCATCTTGTGTTTATAACCTTTCATAGAGCCTGCAAATTTATTAATATTTAAGCTAGGGTTTATTTGATCTAAGTATCTTTGTTCTATATTATATAGAACTTTTCTTTTAGAAGCTACACAGAAATCGCCTTTATCTATGTCAATATATTCAATGACACCGAAATTAAAATTTTGTCATCCATGCTTTAATACATATTTATAAAGTATACTATTATATTCTGAATTCATCAGAAGAGATCTATACCTGTGTTGTCTAAACCGTTGTTTTATATTTATAGAAGATCCTACATATAATTTTTCACCCCCTTCCGCTGATAATTTATATATATATATACCTGCTTTCTCCAATAAAGGTCAAATAATTTTATTATTATTAATTATATAACCATCCTTATTTAAATCATACCATTTTACCTTGTCCACTTTTTTTTTCTAAATTTCAACATTACAAAGAACCATAATATCCGTCCTTAAAAGCTTGTCCGAGACCCGCCCAAAACTTTGTTACTACAGAGGTGCAAGGACTTGAACCTTAATTGTCTTCCTTCACGACACACCTACTTACCTGTATAACAGGTTGCTATATAGCAATCTAGTATCCGCCACTGCTTCGCACGAATTAGTACGGTAACAGCAATAATAGCTTCGCCAGATTGCTGTTTAGCTTGAAACCCAAGGAGTTGTCTTGGCAAAAATGTATTTTTTATAAAACCACGAGCTTTATTTTACGCAGCCTTTTTAGCAAGCTACGTATAATATATATATTTTACGGGAGGGGCGTTAAGCCCCTCCCGGAGCTAAAGCCTTCATAGCAAATTTTACTTGTCAGAGGAAGGTAAATATCTATCCTTATCAACCATATTAAAAGCATTTTGAGAATTAAATTTTTTATAATCCATCCCAAATAGTATTAATAAATAGCTAGATAATCTGAAATCTATTGGAGATACTAAGTGGGCTTTCTGACTGCTCCCTCTCACTACTTTAACTTTAATATCTTGAATTTGTGTAAATAATTCCTTAACATCCGAATAATTACCGTCTCTAATAATATATAGAGTATTTTTATTGTAATGTCAAAAATTAATATTTTCGCTACCTAAGAATTTATCTATAAAAAAGCTTATACCTACCTCTATATATTTAACTTTACAGGGGTAGTCTACTTCAGTTACTCTACACTCAAAAGAGTCATCTATAACGATAGAAAATATATAGAACGTATCTAAATTTATATCACTTGATAACTTAGCAATATTAAAAAGATTAGTTTCTATAGGATTGTTTAACACTACCATCTTGGCAACTAAGTGAGTTAACTCCCTGTTTTTGGAATTATTGTTTATTGTTAGTAAAAACATAATGTCGGAATTATTTATATTAAAATTATAATTTCCTCGCGTGATTAAATTTATTCATCATTGTCATTTTTAAATTTTTTAAAAAAGAGCCAAGGTGCTCTAGTACCATTTGCCTATATTTAACTGACGATAGATTCTATGCCAGGGGAAAATCAGGATTTACACCTGAATCTGATACTGCTACATAGACTGACCCGTAATATTTATACTATTTTTCCTTGACCTAAAAGGCGAGAACTGGAGCTTTAGCACGAGCAGCCCTCGATTTCTTATTAGGGTTTAGCTAGAGTCAGTAGGAGAAATAAGGCTTATTTCCCTAAGTCTTCTTCGTTAAATGTTACTTTTACCAGAAAATTTTTGTCTCTGGTGGCACTATCTTTAAATTCTTTAAATATTTGTTTAAACTTAGTAATATCGTTCGATAATCCATAATTAAAAGTTGTTTCAATCAAAGTTTTGTTATTATAGAATTCCACATGAAGTATAATATAACGGAATTCTTTAGGGTTAAATCATCTTTTAGCTACATGTAGTAAAAAGAATGTTATTTCATTACTAAATTCATTAGGCGATTTAAATTCGTCTAAGGTAAATGAAATTTTAGCTACACCATTACTATATATTAATCTATCTATAAATCTTAAATTATTGTGTTGCATGCTTTTATTCATTAAAAAAAAAAAGAGTCAATAAATTACTCTAAAGGTGGAAAAATTGGAAATTACATCCAAATATACTATTTAGCCTAAGTATTGCTATAGCAAATACTTAATCCTTAGCGGACTTGTTTTCTTAGTATGTATTATTTATTATACTATTTTTCCTTATAAACCGGAGGAGCACCCCCCTCTTAGTTTATTGCACCATTAAATCTACTTTAACCGTGTAGAGATTACTCGTTAGCCAGGAGGGCGAGTTTTAGCCCTCCTACCTCCACGAGTCAAGTAACCCTCAATATAAAGAGCTAAATTAGCTCTTTACATGTTATTTGTATAGGAATATAAATTATCATTTATTGACTTTAAATCATTTAAAATATGATACAATGTTTCCACGTAGAGTCCTGCTTTATGGGCATGGTAGGAGGATTTATATAAATATTTATCATAATTCATAATTTCCATCTCATCCCCTCCTGAGAAGCAATAATAAGTCTCCCTTGCACTAATGACATCCCAATTTTTAGAGCTTCCGCCTTGAATATAAAAATGATTTTTTAGTTCCTCAGGAAAAGCACTCACTGTAAAAGTATTATTAGTATTAAATAAGTTTAAAAATTTTAAAATGAGCTTATTACACTCGTTTAATGTTTTATCACCTTTATCCTCCCCACGTTGAATTATTTCGATAGGTACATCAAATTGCTCCATGCTTTGAACAATACCGGGGTTGCTCATAATATCTCAACTATTAAGAATTGAAATTGTAAATACAGTAGATGATAACAAAACTGAGAGTACACCTATCACCGTAAATACATTATTTTCATTAAAGTATCTCATAGTAAAATAGATTAACCCGTATATAAATTTATGGTAATAATATAGTAGTGTAGTTAAATTAATTTTCATCGTTATAATTTTTAATATCTGACAAAGAGCCACTAAAATGCCCTGTTCCATTCATAAATTCTATTTGTATAATTAAAAACCTTGTATCCTCCTTAATAGATTTTATATAAATTACACTAAAATCTATATTTTTTTCTAGGCAAGGGTAAATATAAATAGCTGATGTATTTATAGTATAATTGTGCATATACAGACGTCAGACTTCATGTTTCGCTGTATAATCAAAAGCTTCTTTTGTATAAGCATATATAAATTCATACATGTAATGTGAAAAATCATGATGATTTTTAAATTCAAATAGATCTAAATAAAAAGTATTATAATTTATTAAATATGCTTTTTGCTGCATTTCCTTGTGTTAATGTGATATTTCTAAAATGAAGCAAATAATTAGGCGGCTAGCCACCTAATTGTATTCTTCTTGTGTACTGCTAATGCACAACACCCCCTGTGCGAGGGCTAAAGGCATATGCTTAGTTTACCAATATGAAAGATAAACCTAGGGTGGTAATAAACCACTCTCCTAGTAAAATAAAGCAAAGATTTTCAGTTAAGCAGGAAGCAAACTCTAACTACGATATTTAGGATTAATAAATCATAAAATAGTTTTTTTAACTATTTTATATTCACGTATTTTTTCCTTATACTTATTTTTAATTTGGTCTGTTAATTGGGCATCCTTATCTCATTTTTCCTTGAATTCCGTATAAGACCCATACTTACTGTCAAATTGGTTAAATATTATTCATTGTAATTTACGTTTACACCTCTCCTTAATTTCATAATCATTGTTAATTATGTAATCTCTTGGCCGGGGTTTTATTAAAGACATATTATCATTTACAATTTTTATACTTAAGTCACCATCATTTAACAGTGGCTTTAACGGCAGCAGAGCTCCACCGAACAACAGAGTAAACAACTCTTCTAGTATACCTCCGCTTAAAAAGTTATTTACTAATAATCTAAGAAATAAACTTACGATAAATAAAATTACAATCTTTTGTAAGATATCCCTAGAAAAAAAGCTTCTAAAAAAAGCGCGTAGCCTTGCTACTCGCTCTCTTTTTAGTATTAAGCTACAGTTAGTTAAAGTTTTAGAATAAATATTTTTTTTCATAGTTTATATAATTAATTATAAAAAAGAGACAACTTCTCTTATGGAGCTAATTTTTCTTATCCAAAGGATTAGGGAAATTAGCCAGCTACCGCGATCTTGGGCGATTTTCCCTGAAAATACCGGAGGGCGCTATAAAAAAAAAACATATTTTTTTTAGCTCCCCCTACCTCTTACTTATGTCCTCTAGATCCTCTATGGGGGGTCTTTGAAAGATAATTTTTAGTATAATTAGTTTGATTTAATCTATTTTGAACGCTAGGACCCGATATTCTTCTTATATCCCGAGGGTTAATCTTAGGTTTCCGGTGTCTACTTTTTAAGATATCATCATCTAATAAATTTTTAACCTCAGCACTTAGATCTGCCTTGGTTTGTTTATATATTTCTTTTCATATATTCATACCCGGATCAAAACTATTTTTAAATTCCTCGTAAGAACCGAAGGTATCCCTATTCTTTTCTCAAATGTTTCAAAAGAATTTACGTTTAGCTATATCATGGTATTTTATAAAAATAGATTTTATATTTTTAGAGTTATGATATTCCATACAAATAGATGCTTCACCTCTAGTAGGACTTTTTAAAACAGGTATCTCTTTAAATTTAAGAGGGGGATTCGCTATTTCATGGAAACGCGTGGATCTATTTTGTTCTCCTAATTCTAAATTTTTTATTATTCTTTCTCTACCTTTTTGTACTTGATTATTCCAGTCACGTATTAACTCTGGGTTTCTACTAGCATACCCTATGCATGAAGCATGATTTGTGTCATTAGTATACAAGGAACTAGGATAGCTTTCAGGAGAAGGTTGTACAAAGGGCGCGTTGGTATTAGATGGAGAGTCACTACTGTTGAAAGGAGGTGTTCTAAAATTTCTTTCAACTCCGTTTTCTTCCATTATACTTCCAATACGAAAATAATAATTCCCGTCTGGAGACCTTAAGGCCGGGTGTTGCCCCAAAGAGCTCTCTAAGTTAGGATCTCCCTTATAACCACTTTGAGAAGAGAATGTGGCTCCTTGTTGGCCACTATACTCTCCTGTTGGATTGAGATACGTAGAAGCCAGCGATCATTCTGAGTAAGGGTTTCCCTGAGCTATTCTAGTATAAAAACTATTATTGTTTAAGTTCATTTGCGTAGTTTGTACTCTAGAATGCTCAGTTACTTGAACTTCAGGAGGATATTGAGATGCTAATGTACTAGCACTAAAGGGACGACCCTGGTTAGAATTAGTATTACCTGCTCAGGCGCCACCCACACCTTCATTATTATTTCCATAATTATTGAAATTTGTAAAATTATTATTTGTATAATTATTATTATTACTATAATAACTATTATTTGTATAATCGCTATCATTAGCTAGACCTGTTTTAGAGTTTCTTATATAGGAACCTCCATAATATTTTCCCCATGAATTAGAATAAATATAAATAAAAGGTTTAACTACTAAATATTCTAGTATAATTCCTGAACTATTTAATATATTTATTAAAATATTTGGTATAATATTTATATTAAAAAAAGAAAATAGTTCATTTATAAACACAACAAAAGTTGCGAATAAAGAATAAAAAGTTATAGAAATTAAACTCAAGTATTCAGTGAAAACATTTACATCCAGATATTCGTTTATCAAATATCTAGATAGCAATCCTGCAGCAAATATAACTATTATTTTACTAAGGTTAGTAGGTAAAAATAATTTATTGAAAAAAAGTTTTAAATTTTTTATATATTTCATTTTTTTTTTGTGTTTAAACACAAAGAAGCAAAAATCTTCTTGAAAAAAGGGGTGACTCGAACACCCTAAATTCTACCCGGTGAGTGCTGTAATACTTTTCTTTAGCTAGAGCTTGCTAACAAAGGAGTAAAAAAAAATGTATTTTTTTTTCGGGCTAGCGCCCTCCTCGTATTCATAGTAAGCTAATTTTAGAAGAATAAGCACACATTGGTTTCATTTTATTCCATTTACTTTTCTTTGGCTTGAGAAGCCTGACTTTCTAATACCCCTAGAGCATACTTAAAGCAACTTACCCAAAATAAAATAGCTTTACCTTCGAGCTCCCTACCCGTAGACTCTTGTGTATTATTTAATAAAGCATGTGCTTTATTTATATAATAAGTATTTTTCAACTCTAGAGTTACAGGGTATATGTTATTAGGCTTAAGTATAGAGCTATGGATATTGTTTTTTAAAAATAAACCCATAAACTTTCTTCCTATAATAACTAACAAACTTAGAGGTGAGCTATCATAATTTGGAGGGGTATTCAAAAGAAATGTCGACCCACATTCCTTGGCTATTGGTTCTAAATTGAGTGTATAACTTATCCCTTCTACCTTGCGTAAGCTAGTATATTGAATTATACTATCGTAAAAAACCAGTGTAATATACAATAGAATAACCAATATGTAAATTATCGACAATGTGAAGACTATTCAAAGTAATAGAGGATATACTTCCTTATACTTATTACACGTGAAGCTTAGTATAGCTTCACGTGTTAAAGACATGTATCCTCTAAAATAAGAAAGCAGAGCATCTGCATTATTTTTTATTTTTAAATATAAGCTTTGCGCTATCATGGTTTTTATTTATAACTATTATGAAAAAGAGTCAATTGTTTTCAGAAGAATAAGAACGAAGTATTAAGTTGTCCCTTATTCTTCATGTTTAAAGTGGAGCTTAGCTTGTATACCTTAAACTCAAAGTAGTTATTTTGAGTATATAAAGCTAAATATTACACCTTACCCTTTGTATAGGACCTACAGGATTCGAACCTGCATCTTTATAGTTAAAGTCTTATGGTTTAACCTGTATGCCGAAGCCCCTTTATATAGAGTGTAGTTAAAAGCTTCACCGTATATAGTTAACTGATCCTTAGCTTTAGCCTACATAGCATAAGAAGGGGTATGTGGATACTTATCTTAATAGGCTGAAAGTTAACTATTTACTAGCTATACCACATCATTTAAACATTAGCCTTTATAGATATATACCGCAACCTGTCGAGGTGGCCGCTCAGATCTGTCATATGTACACGGTATGCCTCTATTAAATCTCCATAAAACTCATAAGTTTTTTCTAATAATAAAATTTTTTCTTTTATTTTTTTAATCCTGTTCATTTCATTATCCAAGATTTCCGGTACTCTTAGCCCGGTAGACTCTGGCAAATCCCTATCCTTTATTTTCTTAAACTCCTCGTCCAATCAAGTACATTTTCTCTCTATTTTATTTAAATAGGACTCGAACTGTCATTTCCTATGTATAACACCATGTTGAATAAGCTCTAGCTCTTCCCGTCTACTTTTAACTTCTTCAAATACAGCCACAGATTCACTGTAAGCCTTAAAAAAACTTTTTGTAGGGAGATTTGTATTTGTCAAGTCATTGTACAGATCCCTACGCGGCTGGTGCATAAGCTCTGTTGTAGATTTATCCTTCGACACAACACTAGGTAGATCTATCAACTCTGACTCTTTATTTAAAGACCTTGGTGATATATTAGATGGTTCTAGGTAAGAAGAAATAATAGCATCAACTGGTGTCAAATTAGGGGTTTCTAGACGCCTAATCTCGGCAGTAGCTTTAGCTTGCCCCGAGGCTATAGCATCTAAAGTCCTAGGGTTAGTATCTAAAGGTGTTAAATTTACAGGGTTATATTCAAAGTAGGCGCTTAGCGGAGGGGTAGAATTAGGTGAAACTTCGGAATTACTAGGTATAATAGCTATATTAGGAAATGTATCCTTATTCAACCCAGGGTGTGCTGATTCAGCTTGTACCCCCACACTTGGAATATTCGCTGAATTGATGCTTGAATTATTTCATACATAAGTATTGAAAAATTCATTCGCAGCAGTCGACAGTGAATCTAAACCACACCCTATATTTATAGATTTACTATATCAAAAATTATCTAGGTTATAAACGAATTTATATTTTATAGTTGTAACATTTGGAAATGTATAACTTTGAAATAAAGAGGGGCTATAATTTAGATTATTGAAGTCTAACATTCTAAAGAAAGAGTGGAAATTCTTTTTAGGACGGTCACATCTAAAGCTAGTGTTAGGCTTTTCTTTACTTGGAGTGGTGAATTGTTTACTTACCTCACTATGAGCATCAGTAAGCAAAATTTCCCCCTGAAGAGCTTTAGCTTGACCATCCCGTGTTACGCCGGGCTGGCTCCCTAATTCCTGAATAGAAGACTCTATGCCCGCTGCATACAAATGATTGGGACGCTCTCCTCTTAAATCCAAATTATCGGCATAGGATCTTATACCTTTTAATTCTTTTAAGTAGGAGTCCTCCTCCGCAGGAACGAATAAAATTTCCTCTTGGTAACTTAAGTTAGCCATATCTTCAAGATCAACAGGATCCAGAATATCAAAGTCATTGGCCTGCACACTAGATAAGATAAGTATTAAGGGGATGAAAATAAAGATATATACTAGAGCAATTTTTAAGAAATCAGTGGATTTGGATACTACTAATTTACTTATCCCGATTATCCGGTTGTAAAAGCTACGTGTTAATTCTAGGCTACCTGCCCATATTTTTCATCACGAGCGAAGCGCCCTCTTTTCATTGAAGTCGATCTTCTTTCTCGAAGGTAAGATAGGTGATTTAGTTATGTTAACCTGACTGGGTCCAGGTATACTTAAAAACTCTGATTCATTAAACTCAGAATAGGTCTTCTTTACGTAACGAATAAAATCTAAACTTAGTTTGCTATTAGACACTCTTTCATATTTACCTCCTTTAACTTTTAAATATGATACATAACTTTTACTAAAAGTTATTTCTTTACTAAAACCTTCTAAGAACTTTAAGATTTCTCTATATGTTTTAAACTTATCCTTATTTAAATTTAGTTCATTATGTAACAGAGCCTTTATAAAATTTACGTAAATAATACTTAGCTCTCTGTTGTAATCTATACCCCTTTTATTTAGAGGACGGTGGTTTTGGCTGTAAGGTCTTAATAATTTACACAAAAAAACTCCCTTTTTTATTCCTTGCGTTAAACAGGGCAAAACTGTCGCGTGTTGATTTATTGTATAGTTTTTTTTCATCAGAATTCTAAGGACTTGCACCTTAAATAACATTTATTGTAACTTATCCTAAGTATACATGAAATAGTTCTTAACTGAATTCTTTAGGAGTGCTAATATCTCTACCTTTATGAAGGCTTAGCTCATCTAAGCAAGCTAAAGCTTGCTTTACCTCTAATTAGGAGCAGGATTAGTAAACTAGAAAGCTAAGCTATAATCTTTCTTAATATACAGGGTTAGGCTTAGACTTACGACATAATAGCTTCAATAATACACTCTACTCATGGAGTTACATGTGCTCACATAAAGTTTTTCAAGGTTAAGGATAAACTGGTCGATTTCCACTCGATTTGTATTTATTTATATATTTAGTTAGCATAGCCTTCTAACTTCTACGACTATTCATCCCTAATTTTATCTCTCGAATCTCCTCTAATCCTTCTATATTTAAATGTGTTTTTCTTTGAACTTTTGAAGCTATTAAACAAAAGTCTTTAAAATCTCTAGACTTTATACCTCTTATAGGATATTGCTCAAATAAAGGTATAATTATATTGATTATGTCCTTAAAAGTACATATTTTTAACACCACTGTATTATTTGAATGTTTGTATACCTGACCACACGTTAGGATTCTTGTTATATTCTCCATCAAAACTTTATTTTTTAAATGCTGAGTAATACTGATACTTAATTTCACAGCGTAACCTGTTTTGCAGTTTTTAACTTTATAAATATTTACAAAAAAACAACCATCGCCACTCATAAACCCAGATAGTCAATCACAAGTTATATTACGCAATTCGTAATCTACTTTCAGTGAAGCCTCATCCTGACTATGTAGTTTATAATTGAGCGTGGACTCTCCTTGTAATTTTTCTGATGGGCGCTGGCTATTCCCTCGGGGAATAGCCAAACGCGACGCAGTACCTCATAAAGACTTTATTTTCATTATACCACAGTCACTAAACTTTTTGTTATTTGACAGTACCTCTGAAATCATACAAAATAACTTAAAATCTATTTGCTTTTGACTTATTAAAGGGTATTTATTAAAATGAGTAATTACTTCATTTACTATAGATTTTAAGTCTCTAATTTGGTATATAGCACTTTTCCTTTGTTCCCGTACGGATACGTTGCCTGACCCGTTGAAAAAGGATTTTATTTGATAAAGTAGGTCCAAATCCCTGATAGGCAATTCTATCTCAAAACACAGGATAACTCTCCACGCTTGTCTAACTTGCCCGTTATCTAAATTACATCTGTAAGCACTTACAGTAAAACAACCCTCAGCGTCTGTGAATCCTGTTACTCAATCTGGACTTAATCCTCTGTATTTTTCACTTAACATATTATTTTCCATTTTCCTTTGCCACTATAAAAGAAACAATTTTTCTGTATCTAAGGAAGGACTTGAACCTTCAAGGCTAGAGCCAACAAAGCTTAAGTTTGTCGTGTCTACCAATTCCACCACTTAGATTTATGGACGCCTATTGACGTTCATTATTGAGATATAAGGTAACACTCATATAATTGCAAGCTTGCGCCCGCAAGCTCGCTATTACTTTGTTTTTATTGATGAGAATATCGGAGACTCGAACCCGAATACGTAACATGGAACGCTACGATTTTACCTTTAAATCATATTCCCTTATTTTACGCAATTCACCTTCATAAACTAAATTAGTGAAGAAAGGGAATAGTTTACCGTAGATTTTTAATTACTGTTTAATATAGATTTAACTAAGACTTAAGCCCCAGATGCTACGTAAATTTTATACTTATTTTTATAGAGTCTACCTGATTTTACGTAGTCAGATATAGTAGTCACAGATATTGTTAGACCGAACTCTATACCTAAATATTTAGCTAATTGGGTTTTACTTGAAAATACTCTAATTTGGTTATCATCTATGTTACAAATTTTGACTCCTCCGTTTTTACTTGTTAAAGAAGTATCTATATCTTGTGTACGGATAAGCATACTACATCTTATTAAATAGGTACCCTCTATTAACATATCGGTGTTCGCATAATTAAATACCTTTGTCTTATGTGTTTTTAGGTACTCAGCTGCCTTTCTCATGGATCTAAATTCCTTACAAGTATCATCTTTTTTATTAATTACCACGGTAGAATATCCTCTATTCGATATCTCCCTGGTTTTTAATTTCATTAATACCTCAGGTGAATGTTTATACCCTAAACTGGATCCAGCTACTTTTAAAATATTATACACAGGTTTATACATATCCATGTAATATTGCTCTCTTTTGTACAAAACATCCTTTTTACAATGCTCTAAAATCTCTAGTCTAAAGTTAGAATGTCCATGTTTTAATAAAGCTCTGCTAATGAGACGACAATTGCTATTATTTAACCCTTTTACCGAAAAATACCTTTTTATTCTACGGGGTAATATAGTAGCACTACCTACATAGCATTTGTTATCTTTCTTATTTAATCATCTATATATACCACTTTTATTCCGGTTATCTTTATTAATTAATAATCTACTCATCAATATGTCATCGTAAACAAAAAGTGGACTAAACTCTCCTGGTATTTGGGCGCAAGTTCTCTATTTTTGACCCACGGATATTTTTACTCATTTTTCTCATTCTATTATTTTTTAAAAAGGGACATTTTCCCTGGAGATAGATTTCTATCTCTATAAGATCTAAATGCGTTTAGCTGTACAATTAGTCAGAGTCGAACTGACAAAATTCGTTTGGTAAACGAATAGTTTACCATTAACTTATAATTGTTCACTTGGGTGTTTTTTTTTTACACCAAGTTGAAGTGTTTACCGTGGAGTAACTCAGCCTACGGGCGTGGTTAACCCATGGCCGCTTTTTTAGGGCTAAAGTGACTTGAACACTTATAATTACTGTTATGAGCAGTACACTTTACCTATTAAGTTATAGCCCTACGCGGACAAAGGACTTGCACCTCTAACCTCTGGGCATGAGCCAAATGTGTTACTATTACACCAATCCGCTTTAGACTAGATAGGATTCGAACCTACGATGGTAGCATTGAAAGAGCTATGTCTTACCACTTGACTACTAATCCGAGCTTGCTTAGCTAGTGCAGGTATTTTCGGAGAAAATCGCGCAAGCTATAAAAAAAAATGAAATTTTTTTTCTGAGACTTCGTCTATTCGTCTATAACTAACTAACCTTAGCAAGCTAAAGCTATTTGTCAGCCCAATGCAAGTATCGCACTTACTTCAATTGATTACAAAACAATTGCATTACTTTTATGCTAATCAGGCTCTAGCTGCAATTTACTAAACTTTAAGGGGGGGCGCAAGCGCGCAAGCGCGCAAGCTATGCTTTATAAAAAAAAATTATAGGCTGGCTAGCCAGAACGATACGGAGCTATATAAAAAAAATATATTTTTTTTTATAGCCCGGCGCTAGCTTCCTCGCTATATTTTCTCTAGCGAGCTTACTATGAAGGCGAAGTTGCGCCTTCAATAGCAAAGCTCTTCGTCTTAAGGTTTTAGCTAGCTCTATTTCTAGCTAAAAGCCTGAAGAGCGAGCTTTACCTTCCCCCCTAGCTTTATTTAATTGCATAAATATGCTGTTATGGTTAGCTAATTTCTGTAATTCCTTATTTACTTCCTAGCACTAGCTAATGCTAGCTAGTGCTGGAATGTATGTGTGTAGCCAAAATATGCATGCATTGTAAATGTGATATATGTATAAATAGTTATTTATAAAATTAGTACTTTATTCTTAAAAATCTCCAGATTCGTACGGATAAAGCCTATATTACATCCTTCGTAATAATATTTTACGTATATTTAAGAAATATCTTAAGATAAGCTTCGTGCCTATATGCTTTCAGCACTTATCCTTAACCAACTTAGCTTTCCTGCCGTGCCTATGCTATATATTTATCTTAGTGAAAGAAACATCCCTATGTATAGCTTTAGCTTGCCAAACTCAGGCATAACCGGAGTCCGCAGGCTAGCTATACAGATATATATAATTTGCGGGGGAAGCTCTTAAGGAGCTTCCTCCATATATATTTTAATATTTGGGCACATAGACAACAGGTAAACCATAGGTTAGTAACTATTATTTAACCCTTTTACAAATTAAATTCTTCTTGTTCCTTTCGTACAAAAGTTAGTTCTTATTATATTCTAATTCCCCCTAGAAGATAGAAACCATACTGTCTCACGACGTATTTAACCCAGCTCATGTAACTTTTTAATCGACGAACAGTCGCACCCTACATAGTTCCTGCATCCATGAGGATAAGTTAAGCCGACATCGAGGTGCCAAACCGCGCACTCATTTTGTACACTCTTGCGCAAATTAGCCTGTTCTATGTGTTATCATAAAAGTGCGGCGCTAGCTCTTATTATAAGGAAGGTTGCTGGCTATATCTAGCACATAAATAAGAGCTTTAACTTTATTTATCTTTAGCAGTAAACCTGCTTTAGTGCTTTAGCTAGTTAAGAAATAAGCCTTAATGGCTTCCCTTTGTAAGGCGCAAGCTCGCCTGTTAATAGCGGGCTGGCTAGCCAGAACGATGCGCAAGCACTTATATTTCCATTTTTTTCAAAACGGTTCAGACTATGTCTTCATTATTATTATATATATATTTTTCCAGTCATGTCCTAGAATAAAACTAGCGCGATTTTCTGTAATTCCTAGCTTTAGCTAGGGAGCGGGCTAACTAAGTCTACCCCTCGTACTAACTAATGCATGGATAAGAAAATAGCACCTTTATTTTCCGCCTATTCAACCTTTTACTGCAAAGGCTCCAATACGACGTTTTGATTTAGCTATTGAATAAGTTACATTTGATTTAGAATTACCTCTAAATAAAACTGAACTTAAACCTCTAAAAGAAGAATCTACATTTTTTAATCCTCCTTTTCATTTTAATGAATAAACAGATCTATCCGCTCTATAACGTTTAGTTAATCTACCTTTAACTTCTAATCTTATACCTCCCATATTTTTATATCCAATAGAATTATAAATGGTATTATGAATATTTTCGTTCGCATGCGTGAATGAATAGCTTGCGCGATTTTCTCCGAGAGCTTTAGCTTGCGCAGCCCCCGTACCACCTATATTTATATCTGAAGGATATGCACCATCTAACAGTTTAGATAAAGAGGGCGCTTCTAATTCCTGCAAGGCAGGAATATTCGAAGCATTCATATTAGAAATTATTTTTAAATCTTTAAATTTACCTTGAAATAGATCCATTTTTTTATCACCTTTTATTTTAGATCTTTCTTTAATCGAATTAACATTAGGTAAATATGCTCTATTTAAAATACTAAACATAGAATTTATATAATTTATTCTTCTTTTTCTTAATTTTAATGCTAATGCATTAGTAAAAAGATCTGTATGATATGCTACAGATTTTAAATTAATTATATTATATTCTATTTTTTTTCCTATAATTTTATTTAATATATTACTTAATATAGGTAAAAACACCAATCTGTTGAATTTATATTGATTAAGAGAATATAATAAATCATATTTTCTTAAGTATTTTAGATATTTTCTAGCATATTGGTTAAGAATAACACCTCAAACTTTTTTTAAATAAAGATCTTTTAATTTTATAAATTTATTTAAATATTCTAGTTTATACTTTATAAATTTAGTTTTTCTTATTATATCGCTAATAAATATATATTGATCTTTATATTCACCTAAGATTTTATAAATTTTTTTTATATTTTTTTTATATAATAAAAAATAACGTTTGGCTATTAATTTTTTACTTATTTTTTTATTTATTTTTAAATATTTTTTTTTTAATACATTTTTTTCTCTATTTAAAGTATATAGTGTAATTATTGCTTTATTATTAGTATGTTTTATTTCCGCATTACTTACATGTATTCTTCTTAATAAATTACGTCTTCTTTTTAATAATATAAATTTAGATCCTGTATATTTATGATCTTTAAAATATAAATTAAAATAACCTTTTATTATTTTGTTTATATTTAAATCATTAACTGGTATATTCTTTAATGTATTTTTATTATAAGAATATATAGTATTCTTTCATTCTTTAGAAAATGAAGGTAAATATTTGGTTATTCCTATATCACCTATTTTTTTCTTTAAAAGTATTGTTTTAGGCGCTCCGCTCCGTTTTAAGTTATTGTTATAAATTTTCATCTTAGAGGGGGTGTATTCCTTACGAAGAAGGCTTGCGCCGGAATCGCGCAAGCTAAAGCTAAAGCTCTCGTCTACGTTACCACTTTTATTCATTTTTCTAAATATTTATTCTTTTTTTTTTACTTTTTTTATATATATATATATAATAATAATGTTGGGTGTGAAAAAGGATTATTGTTTAGCTTGCTAATCCCTAATAATAAGGGATTAGCAAGCTGTGCATATAACTCACCTTATAGTCGTTGAACGTCTTTATCTTATAATTTATGCTAAGATAAATTTCGCTTCAAATTTACTAGCTAGCTGATTTTATATGCAAGCTAGTAATTTTTGAAATTAACCCAATATATTATTAATTATCCTTATTTCTCAGCCATAGAGGGACTTCGTTCGAAGCTCGAACGAAGTCCCTACCTATTGAGCTTTAGCTAGCCTGCTATATTTTTTTTTATAGCAAGTTCTTGCATACGAAGTATGCTTAGGTTTGCGTCTAAAATATTGCTAACTAAAGCCGCTGTGTAATAAAATATTAAAGGACAAACATCCCTAGCGTAGCTTTTCCAATAATCCAAGATCTTTCCTTGTTGCATCTTGTGATCCTATGCCCTGCTTACGCAACTGTAAGATTTGTTGATAATCAAACAGTAAGGCAAGATTTAGCCGTTGAGCTTTTTAGATAATTAATACATAACTATTAGAGCCTAGCTTGATAGCCTGTCTTAATAGCTAAAAAATATTAGTGCTACCTTTTAGGCTAGGGAGGAGTTTCCCCCTCCCTAGCCTGAAACGTATATTCTTAATATTTTTATTATCTCTAATTTCTATATAGTGAAAATCCTACCTTTTTTTAAATATATATACAACGAATGTACATATAAATAATTTTATATGATTAAAAATAGTTTCACTATCTTAAATCGCAAACAAAATAATTATAAATTATTAGACACTCCTGTTTACTCTTTACAGGGTCTGTGCCCCACATAAACTGTCCCCTAGCGATAGTTCCTTAGCCAAGGGTACTTATCTATTTCTGCAGCTGGCATAAATCAAAATTTAAGTTAAATCTATCATTATGCGCTTATGGCAGAAAGGAAAATAAGCTGAATTAGGTTGATTTACTATGCATGAGCTGGAATGCATACTTCAGACACCTGACGCAAGCAATGCTTGCGCCAAGTAGCAGAAGCAGCTACCTACTCATAATCCTAAACCAATTCATTCATATGAAAAAAAAATAAAGGATTCTCATTGTCATAGAGCTAGCTTGCTGAACAAGCTAGCCGTCAATTACCTTATAATCTGAAAATTGTTTATCATACTCTATAATTAGTGACAGTAAAGCTGCATAGGGTCTTCTCGTCTAACTAGAGGTAAACTGTATCTGCACAGCTATTCCAATTTCACTGAGTCAATCATAGAGACAGCTGTTGTATCGTTACATCATTCATGCAAGACCGCATTTAACGGCCAAGGCATTTCGCTACCTTAGGACCCTCACGTTAAGGCCGCCTTTAACCGGGGTTTCCGTCTACATCAAATATTAGTATATTTAATTATATCTGTTAACCAGCCGGCACCGGGCAGACATCACACTCTATACTTAGATTTTTAATCTTTCAGCAAAGTGCTGTGTTTTAATTAAACAGTCGTACAACACTATTTCATGCTTCTTCCTCTTTACCTGATATTAATCAAGAATAATGAGCTCTCCTTATCCCGAAGTTACGGTAGTCAATTTGCCGAGTTCCTTTATGATTGTTAGCTCATTTACGCCTTCGTATTCTCTACTAGCTTACTTGTTTCAGATTCTAGGTACGGTTACTTTTCATTTATAGCTATAGCGAGCTATATAAAAAAAAATATATTTTTTTATATAGCCCTAATTAGCTATAGCCATTAATTTAGTACTATTTTTCCAGTACATTTTCCACTTAAAATGTCGTCCTTAGTACAAAAGATTATCTCATCGTTTAAATCTTTAGATAATATAAACTTAGAGGCCGTTACTTAATTACATCCATAAGCTTTAGGCGGAAAAATTTTATTTTTTCTTTTAGTTACTCATGTCACCATTATCACTTGAGTTAAATTATTATAATTTCATTTAAAAAATAAAAATCTTAATTTAGCTCAACGTTCTGCTACCCCATTTAATTATAATTAAGCTTTAATTATAAAATAATATGGACAAGGTTTCGGTATATTGTTTAGATCCGATAAATTTTCGATGCTTTTAAAACTTAACAAGCGCTCTGTTACGAGGTCATAAAATTATGGCTGCTTCTAAGCCTATCTCCTTGTCGACTTTAATAAAAACCTTCTTAATTTCACTCAACTAATAATTTAGGAACCTTAACTCTTGTTCTGGGCTGTTTCCCTTTTGACATACAACCTTATCATTCTATGTCTGATGATTTAAGATATATCTTTGCCATTCCGAGTCTACATACTCACTGATAAAATCTTCATGATCCCCCAATTTGTACAAAATAAAACATGAGCTTTACTTGCTAGCAAGCTAAGCCTTATGTCTTGTCTGAGATTAAATTCTGTACCTGCTAAGATATTATACTTAAATTGCCTACTGTTATAGGTTTCGCAGAAAACCAGCTATCCTGGTCAGTATTGTCTTTCACTACACCTACCATAATTCTTCGGATATTTATGCTACAATATTCCGTTCGGACTTTTATAATCCTGATTATGGTAAAATCACCAGGCTTCGGGTCTAACTTTAGATACTTACCGTTATTTTAACGCTCGGTTTAACTACGTATACACGGGGCTATAAAAAAAAATATATTTTTTTTATAAAGCTCCCTCCTACTCGCATCTAATGTTAACTTGGTGACCCATTATGCAAAAGGTACGTTCTAACTTTTTTTTTATTTTCCCGAACTGCTTATAAAATCACTGTTTTTGTTTTGGTTCCCTCACGGTACTTTCCACTATCGCTTATATATTATATTTAGCCTTTGAGGAAGGTTCCCCATTTAATTTAAACAGTTTATCCACCATTTGACTTTTTAGGCTAGTCTATTTTAGCTCACGCTAATCATAGAATCTCTTTTGATTTCTTTTCCTAAAGTTACTAAGATATTTCAATTCACTTCGTTTATTATTAAATTTCTCTTAGAGTTAATATAATTATAGGTTTGTAGGCTAGCGCTATAAATAGCACACACTTGCTTATATTACTGGTTGCCTATTTCATAGCAAGCGAGCTTGCTATGAAATTAGAAGCATTGGCCTGCGTATATATACAATCAGCTAGCAAACCTATTTATATAAATAAATCTCTTTAATATATAGCTTAAATTCTACAATAATTTCTTTCCATACTTATATAATTTAGAAGAGCTTGCTGATTCCTAATTAGGAATAACAAATTTCTAAATTACATTTATAATTTATATATCCAGAGCTGCTTTTAATTTGTTAATAGCTAGCTCTAATGCATGTAATTAAGCAAGGCTAAAAGCTAGATATATAGCTTTTAGCTTGCTTTTATTTTTTTTTTCTATTAAAAAAAATATCGCTTATTTCTGTAATTCCTTATCGGCAGATTTTTCGGCGAAGCCGTAAAATACACCTAGCACTAGCTAGCACTAGCTAGTGCAGGAATGTGTTTGTAGCAGAAATATTCATTTATCTATCTTTTTATCTCTAATACTTCTAAAATTAATCGGATTATTATGATTCGAACATAACTAGTCTTCGTCCCAAACGAAGTGCCTACCCAAGCCGGCCCTAATCCGTAAAAAAAAACAAGAGTACTTGGACTTGAACCAAGAATTTGAAGGTTGAAGCTTCCTATTTTGCCAATTAAACTACACTCTTCAGAGAATATCCGATTTGAACGGATGTGGCTAGAATATAACCTAATAAGACTCAAGCTTACCGCCTTAAACCACTCGGCCAATTCTCTTTAATTCCTCAGCGAATCGAACGCTGATATCATTCTTATCAAAAATGCACTCTACCGTTTAAGTTAAGGAATCTTATATAGAGCATATTTTTTAAGGCTATGAGTACTCATAGCTTACTATGAATACACGTTGTTAGCCCAGCTCCGCCCGCTATATAAAAAAAAATATATTTTTTTTTATACTCCTCGAGCTTGCGCGATTTTCTCCGAGAGCTTTAGCTTGCGATTTCCCGGAGGGGGGGGAGCGCAAGCTAAAGCTCCCCCTTAATTCTGAAAAATGAAGGATTTGAACCTTCAACTTATTGTGTGTAAAACAATCGCTCTACCATTGAACTAATTTTTCTTACAGGTTTACTGCTTTTGCAGAAAGGCAGAAGCTCTGTATTTTTTTTTATAAAACCTTTAACTAACGCAGCCTTAATAGCTCATAGCATTACTGTAGCCTAACCTCCCCCGTGGGGGAGGTTAGCACCCTAACAAAGTGTATTCAGCAAGCAGCTCTAGCGCAGCCCTACTACTAATTAGGAAGGCTAGCTATGCAGCTGATTTTAGTTAAGCTTGCGCCTAAAAAATATGCAGCAGTGTAACACTTCGTTAGTAGAATAGTAATGCTACAAGCTAGCGCCTTTAAAGAAACAAGTGTATAAGATATACCACTCCATTAATGAGTATTAATCTTTACCTTTTATAGTAATTATTATTGCACCTACCATAGCTAATAGTAATATAAAACTAGCCATAAATATTCACATATTGTGACTTGTGTATAATATATGCCCTATTGTTGCTGTATGTCCTGTTTCAGCCATATTATTATCTCAACTATTACTTGATACAAACATAATATTAGCATTCGTTATATCTAAGTTTCTATTAATATATTTTAATATATCACTAAACTTATTTCAAGGTAAATAGTATAGTATAGTATTTAATTTACTACTGTAATTATTTAATATCGCCATATAATAAGGAAGTACTTGGAATATAGTAAAATTTGCAAGAATTGTAATAAATAAACCTAAAGATACACTATTTCTATTATTACTTTGTAATTCGCTTGTTCTTATATTTATTAACATTAATATAAATAGAAATAATATTGAAACTGCCCCAATATAAACAATTAAATAAGATAAACCTATAAATGTAAGACCTATTAATATTAAATATACTGATATATTTGCAAATAAACCTATTAGAAATATTACTGATACAATAGGGTTTTTATTAATTATTATTAAAATACCACATAATAAAGCTGTTATATTTATTATATCTAAAGATCCGGTTAAATATCCATTCGAGAAAATCTCGGGTATAGCTAGAAGTTGATAATACATTGTATTTTTTTTTTATTTATATTAACCTAATATTAGGATAGCAATAAAATTATATCTTGTCTTTTAACCTGTAACATAATTTTAGCTTGCTTGCTACAATGGACGAGGGATGCATAGTGCTACCGGTAATACTACGGTAGCCTTACGATTTTTCAAGCTAGCGCTGTAATTCCTATTCTTCCAATAGGAATAGGAATAGTAATAAGCACGAAAAAAAAAAATACATTTTTTTTTACTAGCTATCTTTAAATGGCTAGATAGCTAGGGTGCATATTTTTAGGCGGCTGGCTAGCCAGAACGAATGCGGGCTGCGCATGCTAAAGCTCGCTATGCTTTATAAAAAAAAAATAAATTTTTTTTATAGGCGTACACTTTGTTAGAGCTTTAGCAGATTTTTCTAGAAAAATCGCGGGCGCAAGCTCCCCCTATACATAACTCCTTTGTCCATATTCTTCTCACTCCATATCTTCCCCCCCGAAGAGTCTGCGAGCTTTAGCTAACAAACTAAAACTAGCTCTGTGCCAGATAAAGGAATAAGTATTTGGCTATATTTAGTTAATAGCCCTTAATTACAACTAACTAAAAGCAAGTCTGCAAAGCCTTTATTGGGCTTGCGTCCCGATTCCTGCATACTAGTAATAAGCAAGATTATTTTATCTTTTTTCTATATAAAATAGATTACCGTCTGAATTAAGACTTAATCTTATTAGCATTTATATATAAGGTTTTAGCATGCCAAATAGAACAATATTACTATGACTATTACGCAGGAACTAGCAGCTATAAGAAAAATACAGAGCTATATAAAAAAAATATAGAGCTTTATAAAAAAAATACAGAGCTTTAGTTTGCTTTTAGCTTTTAGCTTCCTTATTACTCTAACGGTAAAAAGTGTAGGAGGGCTACGAAGTAAGCTAGCGCCAAAAAAAAAATGCATTTTTTTCTAGCTAGCTAGCAAGCGCGTCTTCGCCTTCATAGCTACGCTCTTGTTATGCGCTAGCTAAAGTAGCGCCTTAATTACCACCAGGTAAAAGCTAAAAGCAAAAGCCTTAATAAATTAAGAACCTCAATAATACATAGATACATATAAGAAAAGTCAAACTACATCCACGAAATGTCAGTATAATATTCCAGCTTCATAACCAAGATGGTGATGATCTGTTAAATGGTATGAATATATTCTTCATAAAGCCACTGATAAGAATATTGTACCTATAATAACATGTAATCCGTGGAAACCTGTACCGAAGAAGAAACATGTTCCAAATACACCGTCACTAATAGTAAAGGAAGAAACGCTATATTCTACCCCTTGGAAAAAAGTGAATATTAAAGCTAATAGAACTGTAAAGATAGAACCGTATAAAGCTCCTCTTCTTTCTCCTTTTATTAATGAGTGGTGTGCATAAGTAATAGTTGCTCCACTAGATAATAAAATTACTGTGTTAAGTAATGGTAATTCAAACGGGTTTACTGGTTCTATACCCATAGGTGGTCATTGAGCTCCTAATTCTACAGTAGGTGTTAATGCACTATGAAAGAATGCTCAAAAGATAGCTACAAAAAATAAACCTTCAGATACTATAAATAGTATTACTCCTAGATTTAACCCCTTTTGCACTGCTAATGTATGATTACCTAAATATGTACCCTCTGCTATTATATCTCTAAATCAGAAAGACATAGATGCTACTAATGTTATTAATGATAAGTAAAACACTATATAGCTATTATTAAATAAGTGCATTGATAATGCTCCGTTCACTGTTACTGCAAATAAAGCAATACTTGTATACAGCGGTCAAGGAGACGGTGACACTAAATGGAAGGGATGATCCTGAAAATTACTTCTTATTAAATTTGTCATATAAATTATATATTATAAATCTTTTAGTTTTATACACATATTAAAAGCCCCTAAGATGAATCGAACATCTATCATAATATTAACAGTATTATGCTCTACCGTTGAGCTATAGAGGCTCAAATAGACAGCCGAAGGAGGAGCTTGCGCCGCTATGAACGCGCAGAGGGGATCTTGCTATGAATACACGTTGTTAGGGCGCTAGCTCCTCTTCAGAGGAGGAGCTAGCGCCGCCCCCGCCTTCTAGAAAAATAGCACATCGTTCCTCCTTCATAGAGCGAAGCGCCCTACTAAGAAAGCGTACTCCTCCCCCCGGGCTATAGCTTGCGCATTCGTTCTAAGCATATTTTTCGCCCCCCCCCCTTCGTGCGAAGCCGCACTAAGCACGCACGAAAAATCCGCAAGCTAAAGCTACCCCCATAAAATACGCTACAGCCTCAGTCCCTAAATAAAGCTAAAAGCTAAAGCTAAAGCTAAAAGCTAAAGCTAAAGCTATATATGCAGAGTACGGAAAAGAGGTGATTCGAACACCTAGATGTATAAAACATAATACTTAGCAAATATCTTACCCTACCTATGGAAACTTTTCCTGCATTAACTAGAGCTTTAGCTAGCGCTAATAAATATTTTATATACGGAAGCATAATAGCTCCATCTAGCCGCCAGCACCTTAATTACAGATAGCTAAAAGCTAAAGGCAAGCTAAAAGCTAAAAACTAAAAGTTTTACCAGTATTTTCGGAGAAAATCACTGGCTAGCGAGAACGATGCGCAAGTTACCCTCGCTATAAAAAAATATATTTTTTTTTATAGGCGTACACTTTGTTAGAGGGCTGCGCAAGCTAAAGCTCCGCCCACATTTTTTTCTAGAAAAAATTCGCGCAGCCCTCCTCCCCGGAGTATTTTCGGAGAAAATCGCGCGAAGCTCCTGCAAGCTCGCCCAAATTATAAAGCTAGTCTATAAAAGCTAACGAAGATATGTAGGCTACATATCCTACTATACGAATTAGATCAGAATCGAACCGACATCTACTTCCGTGACAAGGAAGTCCTTTACCTATTTAAGTTACTAATTCTAGGAGACAAGAGATTCGAACTCTTAAAAGCAACAGCTATTGAGTTTACAGCTCAACCCTTCTTACCAATAAAGGAACCCTCCTTTATATAATATCTATATATTATATATTTTTATGGTTAATGTTAATTAATCCCGCGCAACTTCCACTACGCGAACCGTATTTCGACTTAACACTAATTAGAGCCACGCATACGAAGATTCCCAATAAAAGAATATATAAAACCTATTTGTTTTTTTTACTTGTTACTAAGAAAGCAAACTTATTGCGCATGCCCCTTTCAGCATGTGACGAGTGGTTAGTACCAATCCAAGGTCTATTCACCGTGACATGGTGATTCACGATTACTAGTAATTACTTATTCATGTAGTCGAATTTCAGACTACAATCCTTAAAATTTATATCCTATTTTTTGAGATTAGCTTAAATTCACATTTTTGCATCTCTTTGTTTAGGAATATGTGGCACGTCTATAGCCCACAATATCAAGGCCATGATGACTTGTCTTTGTCCCCTTTATCTTTCCAAATTTCCAGGACTGAATGCTTTATCGTAAATAAAAAAAATAAAGCCAGGGATTACGTTAATTTCATGGAAACCACAGTTTCACAACATTAACTGGAAACAGCCGTGCAACTCCTGTAATAAAATTATTCAAATTGTGGTAAGGTTTTTCGTGGATCATCGAATTAAACAACATACTTCACTACTGGTGTCAGAAACGGTCTAGTGATTTCAGTTCCTGCGTTGCCACATTACTCTTGAGGTGAAATGCTTACACTTTCATTTATAGACCAAATCTATGGCTGGCTTGTATAGATCATTAGTTTAGTAAACTAACTCAACTAGACTATCCACCCAGATCTAACCTATGGCATTCATCATTTACTGCAAAGACTACTTGGGTATCTAATCCTGTTTGTTCTCTGTGCCTTCGTCCTTCAACGTCAGTTTTTACCTAGAGGGCTGCCTTCGCCTTTACCGAGTCCCTTTGGTATCACGAAATTTCATCTCTCCTCCTCAAGTACTGCCCTCTTACATAAAACTCTAGTCAAGTACTAACATTTTATAAGCTATATTGACCGTCTGGGTACCCTTTAAACCTAATTAAGATGAATAACACTAGTCTCTTACGTATTACCGCGACTGCTGGCACGCAATTAGTCAAGACACGATATATATACTGTCATTATCAATATATAAACAAAGCTTCATTCAATTCTAATATAATCTTTTCATATGGGACGGCCAGTCCTATGGTGTTATAAAACTCGCCCTCACAATAAGACTTCTCCTAAAGATATCGGACTTGACCCATAGCTGTTTTGCTCCCCATACTGGAAGACTTGCCACTTCTCCAAGTTGCCAGTTCAGCCGTTAGGCCATTGACCAAGATTCCTCACTGCTGTACTAACTTGCATTGGGGTTTTTTCAGACCCAATGTGGTCGATCAACCTTTCAGATTCGACTACGAGAGTTTAAGGCTAGTTAAGTCATCACCTTAACTACTACCTATCTCGAAGATATTTATTATCCTCTTAAAGCAGAAACGATGAGAAGGCTGGCTTTATTTGCCAAGTTCTCATCCTGTTTCCTTTATTTATTATGAAGGATTTACCTCCACTTTAAGGCCGGCGAAGAATATCCTTATACTCACCTGTACACCACTTTTTAATTGCTTACGAGCTTGCGCCTTCCCAAAGGGATAGCAATTAAAACGTACGATTAGCATGTGTCAAGCACTTGGACAGCATTCAATCAGAGCCATCACCAAACTCAACTTTTATTTTTTTTTTGATATAGAACTATTCATATATCACTAATGGATCTAAATCCATTAACTAAGGAAAAAACATATAAGCTATTTAATGTAAATTTTACTAAAACAGATACTTATCTATAAAATGCTATTTGCTCGCTATTTTTCATATAAATTATATAAATAATTTTGTATTAATTTCTTCTTATATATCATATAACTTTTATTAATTTCCTGGGTGCAAAGCAGAGTTTAGTGCTTAGCTTTAGCTTGCTATATATA